>QXTE01000588.1:0-30285 GCA_003942145.1 Platysternon megacephalum
CGGGATTTCGGGGGTGGGACCTTCTGCCGCCTAGGGCGCCGGCAAAGCTGGCGCCGCTAATGTGTGTGTTATGATACAGACTCACAAGTGTGGCCTTGGGGTCAATTCCCCGCCGCCTACAGCATCAATTTCCTCCAGACTACCAAGGGAAGTGGTGCTTTCTCCATCCCTTGATGAGGTGCCTTTCCAGTCTGCTTTGGTCCCAAACTCGCTACTGCACCATACAGGAGGCCTGTGATGTGCAGAGGGGTCAGATGAGATGATCTAACCGTCTCTTCTGGCCTTAACGTCTCCAAATCTCTGCGAAACTGAGTGTGGCACATTGAGCAGCCTCTGATGTTTCCATGTGTCGCCTGCTTGATCCCCAGCACTAACACTGAGTGTGTGGGGATAACACAGGGGGAGCAGCTCAAACACGCAAAGGGGCTGGCCAGGGGCAGGACATTAGCCCTGCAGGGCAGGGGTGGGTTTGGCAGTGACATCACAAGGGCCTTTTGCAGTACCTCTGCTGATTGGTTAAAGGAGGTCGGGAGGCAGTGATCTCACAGAGAGTCCATGACAACGGCCAGGTAGGACAGGCTGCAGAGCTGGGGCAATCTCAGAGACCCCCCCGGCTTTGCTGCACGGAGTCTCCTTGAGGTCTCTCCTCGAGGACTGAGGGAGAATTCTGGGTCATGGATGTGAGCGTGAGGAGGAGCCTCTGTTCAGTTTTCTCCTTTCACACTGCTAATTTAGCGAGAAGACAGACGTCCCTGTGGAGAAGGTAAGAGCCCCAGAGAGGTTTGGTACCTAGGCAGCCTGACCCACCTGGTGCTGGCCAAATTCAAGGCACGGAAAACACTAGGTTAAGGTGGGAGAATTTTTTACCACCTAGGCCTTTGTCCATTAGAGTCAGGGGGACATTGGGGTTCATCATTTTTGGTTTCCTTTTTCCCTGCTTCCCTCCCTCCACTGGCGAGGAAGGGGCTGCTCTCTAGCCCTCGTGGAGGGAGCCGTCCCAAAGAGATGGGACAGGAAGACTGCTCTGAGAGCGACCCTCCCTGGTGACCTGAGCCATCCCTGGGCCAGCTGGGGACCCCTCAGCCTCCCGCCAGAGTCTCGGTGCTGATGGGCTGAGCAGGGGATCTAGTGACAGGGAGGCGACTCAGGACTTTGTTGTTCTCTTTTAAGGCCCAGCAAATAAGCCAGAACCAATCATCTGCTTGGTGAATTGTTCTCCTTCCTTCTCGCCATTGATTGTCTCTGAGCCGTGCCTGGTTCTCCCTGATGTTCTAGTGCTTCTACAATACTTGCTGAATAAGCACTGTGAATGGTGGTTGGGCTGTAGCTCATTTGAGGTCACTTTGTTCTGATCATTCAGTGTGTGAAACTCCAGACTGATGGTTAGTTTGAAAGTCAGGACACCCGGGTCCTGTTCCCAACTCTGCCCAACAGGCTCTGTGATGTAAGACAAGGCCCTTCGCCTTTCTCAGCCTTCGGTTCTCCCTCTGTCGGTTCGGGACAACAAGCCTCTCACACCTGGCTCCTGGTGGGGGGAGGCTGGGGAGCTGTGGGGACCTGTTTGAGAGGGTTACTAGTAGCAGTGTAGCACAGGAGGTCTCCTATCGGGTTGAGTCATTGCAGATTATGATGTAGTGCAGCAGATCCCCATTTTCCCAACCTTGCATTATGCAGCTTCCATGTTACCCGAACCACCAGCGCACACAGGTCCAGCAGCCGGCGATTTCTCCTGTGGTGGCTAGATGGCGCTGCAGCCTCGCGCTTTCCCATTCTCCTGCGTGTCCGAATGTTTGATGAGCTGATCTGGCCCCACCCGGTCCCAGTTAGATGCGATCAATGGGGCTCTGCTGTGTAATAGCTGAAAGAGTCAATTTTACTGGTATTTTATTATCTTTAAATCATTAAGGGGAGCAACTACTTAGCCCTGACTGAAGCATCTTATCTCGTTTCTAAATCAAAGTGTCTCCGCTTTGTGTGTGAAGAGACAGTTTAACGGGACACCACAAACGGGAGATGCTTTTGGTTTGTAAACAAAACAGTTTTGCAAAGAATTTTCATCCAAATTGATTCATGATTCCACAAACCAAACTTGTTTAATGTTCATGGGATTTTCTAACAGAAAACTGTGTCGATGAAAATTCCCACCCCCCTCAATTGCTGGGCTCTGTCCCTCCCTCTGGGGGCTTGTTGTCTGCTGATGACAGCGAGAGTGAGAGCTGTTGGCTTTTCTCTCTAGCTCTGCTATCGCTTTGCTGTGTGACCTGGGGTAGGTCATTTCCTTTCTCTGTACCTCAGCATCCCAATCTGTGCAATGGGAAGAGAGACACGTCTGTAATTCCTGGCAGGAGTGAGTCTGGGAGACAGAACGGGCATTAAAGCACTTTGGGGAGGAGAAAGGGTTGTTTCATGGTGTTGAGCGCCAAGGCATTCTGACATTTGTGAAAATGTCTCGTCTAGAGAAACAAGAAATGGTCGGGGACAAAGCCTGCGGTAGGATGTGAATCAGAGAGGCCAGGGTATGTGTTTGGGGTCTCCCCAGTGCTTCCCGCCCCTTACTGTCCTGTGGCAGGTGTAGCCCCTACCCGTGGCTCTCCCTTCCGTTATAGGCTCTGCACAAGGTCTTGGCCAACCTCCCGGGTGCCATGCTGGGGAGCTGCTGGCAGAATCCCCAGATACAGACAGGCCCAATACCTCTTGGTGGTGAGCCCAATGAGGAGGGGTGAGGCGGCAATTTTATCTTCATGCTGGGGAGGCCTGTAACGGAGACTGGAAGATCCATTTTCCAGTCTGTCCGCCTAGCAGGGATCCCACTGGGCCATCCTTGGCCAGGGCCGTCAGTGCAAGGCAACGTTGGGCCCTTCCTCCTTCAGCGACAGGGGAAGGAGCTGGGACTTCAAGCCAGAGCTCTGCCTGGTTCAACTGAGCACTAACTACAGGGTCCCAGGCTGGCCTAGGACCATCGCCCCTCCCCCGCACACCATAAGATCCAAAAGATGGTTCTCAGAGAAGAGTCACTGACTCCTTCCTCGAGAACCAGGAGGAGCCCAGGGAATCAGCCCCTGAGATATCTGGTGGGATTGTCCTCACCGTCGCTCCCTTCATCCCACCAAGGACTTTAGAGTGGGGAAGGGTGAGGGTTTGTCTCCTTCCTGAGGAGCTTCCAGGGGGATGGGACCAGCCCCAACACAGTGAACACTGTCCCAATCTAGAGAGACACTGACAAGTTGGCACCCGCAGGATACACGCATTTTCCTGGGTGCAACCATCCCCTTCGAAACTCTGCGATCACTGAGTCAGACATTCCACCCTGAGCGCACAGTCTCAGCCCCCGGGAGATGGGAAGGGGCTCATTTGCACAGCATGTTTGTTCACCTGCCCATTGACCCTGACCTGCCTCCTCATCATAGAATCATAGAATCATAGAATCTCAGGGTTGGAAGGGACCTCAGGAGGTATCTAGTCCAACCCCCTGCTCAAAGCAGGACCAAACCCAACTAAATCAGCCCAGCCAGGGCTTTGTCAAGCCTGACCTTAAAACCTCCCCGCACAGCATGTCAGTTTTGGGATCAGGTCCAGAGTGTCCCTTCCAAAATCTGAGGTGGACAAGGGGTGGAGCATGCTTTTATGTCTTAAAAGAGCAACACTGCGATGCGGAAACTACAGCAAAGGGGCTGGCAGCACTTTGCTTGGGGCCAGACTCCTTTCAGACCCGAAAGCGAAGAGACACAAGTAAGTCGGCTGGAGGACTGGAACTACAGACAAGCGCTTGTCTACACTGGCAAGTTACTGCGCTGCAACTTTCTCACTCAGGGGTTTTAAAAAACACACCACCGCCACCCCCAAGCTCAGCAAGATACAGTGCTGCAAAGCCATGGCTGTGCTTTGAACTCTTAAGTGTAGACATAGCAAAGACTGACAGATATAAGTTCCATCCCTGAACCAGCTAAGGGAAACTGAGGCAGAGACAATTGCAGTTATGCTGCTGATTGCCAGGGTTGCTACAGCACTAAGGTCCCTCAGTTATAGGTGCCTGTTGATACAGATGAAATTAATGGGAGTTAGGCATGTAGACGCATTTGAAAATCTCATTAGTTGTCTATCTGCATCTTTAGGTGCCTACATACTTTTAAATGTGTGGCCTTAAATGACATGATTGTTAGTTTCATTCTGACAGTTCAAAAAGATTTTTTATTTGTTTGTTTTTGTGATACTTATTCAACTGGAACACACTTGGAGGAAAAGATCTGTTTCTTTCAGATTTAGCCCCTCCATCTCCAATGAGAAACCTTCTGGTCTACATGGGGGTCCCCAACCAGCCTCAGAAACAGCAGGGAAGACCAGGCTCCACTGTCCGGATGCTGCTAGAGGGAAACAGATAAACGTCAAAACGGTTCTTTTTTTCAGGATGGAAAATCTTCAGCATCTTGTCAGGTCTCCCCTGTGCCCCAAGAGATGCACAACGGGGCTCAGCCCCCCAGTTATTCTCCCCTCTTCGGATCAGCTTCAGGAACAGCCAGTTTAAAAATTACTGGACATGAGTCAGCATCTACAATTTTTGCCATTTTCTCTCATTCGCACATTTGGAAATAAAATCATCTCAGGCTTTGTCACGTCTCTCAAATATTGAAAAGAAAATTATCTCCAGTTTTGCCCTTTTGTGTCTGTGATTATCAAATATGGAGATAAAATCCGTTCAGATTTCCCTTTTCTCTCACATTATTGAACATTTATCTGTCACCCCCCTCCCCGTCAGGTTCTGCGCCATTTCCCCTAACTCTCAAATATCCCCAAATGAAACTGTCCAGCCCCAGGCCCCCCTGTCCCAGTTGCTGCCCCCTCCCAGCCCAGCCCAGCCCAGCCCAGCCCCCCTCCCCCGACCAACTGCCAGTGACCTGCCCCTCCCCCGCTGCTGCCCCTCCCAACTGCCATGCAAAGCCCAGCTCCATGTACCCCGGGCACCTGGCCGGTACAGACTGCGGGCGGCTGAGGGACCGTCAGTGACCAGTTTGGAGGCTGAGCGGCTGGGGCCAGCTGAGCGCCCGTGGGGCCGTTCCTCCCTTCCCCACGCTGGAGCTCCAGGGAGTTTCCCGGCTGAGGCCTGGGAACAGGGAGAAAACAGCCGCGCGGTGCGGGGAGCTGAACAGTCCCTGGTCTCTGGCTCCCGCCGCCCCCTCTCCTCCCTGGCAGCTGTCACCCGAGGGAGGGGATGGCTCCTCTCTGGCACCTGGGCTCTGGGGTCAGGAACCCCCCAGAGCTCCCCGCTCGCGGGACAGCTGCTGCTTCAGCGCCCTCCCTCCAGCCTCCTTCCTGCTTCAGGGGGGTGTCACCTGGCAGGGGGGCAGCAACGGCCTGGATGTAAACTTCAGCCCTGGCCAGGCCCCAGTAAGCGTCACAGCCCCCCTTATGGTCAGGGGGTTACAGCACCCCCTGCCCTGGTAACACGGCATCACCCCGGGCTCCCTGCTGCCCACGTCAATGGCAGGGCCTGAGGACCCAGCACGTCCCAGGTAGTGACTGAGTGTGGATGGAAAGTTCCCTTGGATTTTGCCCTTTTCTCTCTGATAACCCATCATTGACCAAACCCCCCCAGATTTCCCCCATTTCCCATTGAATTCTCAAATTAGATGTAAAACACCCTTCAGCTCGGCCCCGTCTCTCTCGTTACTGGTCATTGATATAAAATCTCCTCAGATTGTGTCACTTTCTGTCCAATTCTCAAATACTGATGGAAAATCCTCTGCAGCTCTGGGCTCCCCAGTCCCTGTCTGCTGCCAAGTCTTGTTCTGGAGGGAAACTGTTGCCCCGAGTCATTACCCCAGTGCGGGGGAGGGGAGCTAAACCCCCAAAGGCCCAACTTTCCCCTCATGTCTGAGCATCAGATTGTTTCCCCCTGTACATCTCATTCATAACTGAACACTGGGGTCAAATCTCCTCCGGTTTTGCTCTTTCCCACGTAATTACCAGTTACTGATAGAAACTCCTCTCCGGTTGGGATTTTTTCCTCACATTTTAAGTGCAGCAACTTCTCCTTTTTTGGAGGGAAGCTGTTGCCCTGAGTCATTCTCCATGTCGAGGTGCTGCAGGGGGAGGGGGTCAAACCCCCCAGTGACCAACTTTCCCCCTCAAGTCTCTGATTCAAATTGTTTCTCCCTTTACACCCAATAAAATTGACATGTTGCTGAAGAACGTGACTCGCCCCGTAGTTAATGAACATCAGAGCCAGGAGCCTCTGCCTGGCTGCTAAAGCAGAGCTGGCCAGTCCCTGACAAGCTGTTTTACTGCCCCAGATGGGGTGGGGAAGGGGGGCGTTAGGGGACCACTCCCCACCCCAGGGGGCTGCTCTCTGCTTCACTGCCCCTGTTCACCTGGGCAGGACCCAGAGTGGCCACAGACTCCTGCCCCAGCCCCTCACATTCCCCTCCCCTCTATCACCACAAGCTCAGGACAAATGGCCCCGGGGGGGGGGGTGTCATTTCCCCCAGTGCTCAGACAAAACCCCGGCATGGGTGGGAACGTGGGGGCTGTTCTGTGCCAGCGACAGGGCACAGCTGGGTCCCTGGAGGGAAAGGGAAGAGCCATGTCCCCCACTGAGACTGCCCGGCCCCAGTTTGCCCAGTCCCAGCTGCTGCCCCTCCCCCACTGCTGCCCCCCAACTGCCATGGGACCTTCTGGCTCCATCCCCCTCGCTGCCCCTGTTCATGCAGTGTCCGTGTCCCCCATGGCTCCCTGCGGCCCGTGTCAAAGGCAGGGCCGGGGGAACCAGCACTTTCCAGTTATTTATTTAATTTTGATCTGAATTCCCCTCAGATTTTGCCTTTTACTGTCTGATTGTTGAATATTGATGCTCCTGCCCCAAGAGATCTTGCCGCACTTCTCCCCAGTTATCAAATATTCAGACTTTGCTCCATTTTCTTCCTAATTATGACAGATTGTGGTGAAATCCCTTTGGGTCCCTGTCCCCCCTCCCCCCCCCCCAATCATTAGAACAACAGCAACTCCTCCCTGTTTTGGAGGGAAACAATTACCCTGGCCTTAGATTTTACATTTCTCCATCTAATTATTAAATATTAACATAAAACCTCCTCAGATTTTGCCATTGACATGGGCAGTAGGGAGCGCTGGGCAACGGCATGTTAAGAAGGGCAGGAACGGGGATAGAGTTAGAAGGTCCCTTGTTCAGATGGGGGGCAGCAGTGGGGGAAGGGCAGGTGATTGACAGTTGGTGCTTGAGAGACCTGCGTTGGGTTCATTATTTGATAATTTGGGGAAAATGGGGAACAGGCTGCAGAGGATTTTATATCAGTATTTATTGAGCAGTTGGGAGTTTAACCTGGTCAGTCGGGGTCTGGCCAACTGTCCCGTTAGCAGACGGGTGCTGCTGCTCCCCCATGTTCTGTTCTGTTCAGTCTGTAACCCTTCTGCCAGTTGAAGTGAGCAGCAAGAAGGGCAGGTTCAATACCTAGGGGGTTCCTTTTCAACAATGTAACCAGAACCGGCTCAATCCCCCACCCAGGAACCTGGGGAAATTTCACTGTACCCCCTGGGCGCCTCTAAGAGGCAATTCTTCCCCTCTCGCAAGCACAGAGTCAGAGGTAGAGTTTCTTTAATAAAAGTAACCTAGCAGTAATCTGAGAAAACAGCCAAGCTGTATCCATAGACATAAAATCATGAGCAAGACGCCCTCCCCAGAGTACGTTGGGCAGTGTCTTTTGCTTCAGGTTCTTGAGTCCAACACCAAAGTTCCTGTAGTGTGTCCCCGCCTTAACACCCCACTCATAGTTGTTGTCCCTGGTCAGTGCAGACCCAGAGTTCAGAAGTGCACCTGTCGAGTGGCTAGGCAGCAGTTCAGCAGAAAAGGACCTAGGGGTTACAGTGGACGAGAAGCTGGATATGAGTCGACAGTGTGCCCTTGTGGCCAAGAAGGCTAATGGCATTTTGGGCTGTATAAATAGGAGCATGGCCAGCAGATCGAGGGATGTGATCACTCCCATCTATTCGGCATTGGTGAGGCCTAATCTGGAGTACTGTGTCCAGTTTTGGGCCCCACACTACAAGAAAGATGTGGAAAAATTGGAAAGAGTCCAGTGGAGGGCAACAAAAATGATTAGGGGGCTGGAGCACATGAGTTATGAGGAGAGGGAACTGGGATTATTTAGTCTGCAGAAGAGAAGAATTTGATAGCAGCTTTCAACTACCTGAAAGGGGGTTCCAAAGAGGATGGATCTAGACTGTTCTCAGTGGTAGCAGATGACAGAACAAGGAATCATGGTCTGAAGTTGCAGTGGGGGAGGTTTAGGTTGGATATTAGGAAAAACTTTTTCGCTAGGAGGGCGGTGAAGCACTGGAATGGGTTACCTAGGGAGGTGGTGGAATCTCCTTCCTTAGAGGTTTTTAAGGTCAGGCTTGACAAAGCCCTGGCTGTGATGATTTAATTGGGTATTGGTCCTGCTTTGAGCACAGGGTTGGACTAGATACCTCCTGAGGTCCCTTCCAACCCTGAGATTCTATGATTCTATGAATTCTCCTCCCGCCATGAGTGGGGCAGGAGGGGTAAAAACCACCATGCTCTCTCCACTGTCTGGGCTCCTGCCTGCTGCCCCGCTGCTCGCCAACCAGCCGCCTGCTCCCCTGTCTCTCCACTGTGACCCCTGCTAGCCAGTCTCTTAGGGATTTATAGCCAGAAACATGGTCCGTCCTACCCCAAGTGATTTCAGCTCTCAGTGATTTTTTGCTCTGGGCAGAACACAGTCCCACCACAAGTGACTTTTAGCTCTGATCCACCATTTAGAATAACAAAGAGGCTTCTAATGAAGCCTATTTAGCTCTTTCTTTGAACAGTGGGGAGGAACAGGTTAAACCAGACTGGGGGTCCCCTTGGGGAGAGTTCACACCCTCCTACTTAGAACTCCTGTCCCCACCCCTCTTACTTTCACAGGGCTCTGGCATTCGAGCCCCTAGCTTAACTAGATCCTTTCCACTGAGAATGACCCCCTCATTTGGGACAAGTTAAGCACAGTCCTGCTTTCCTGGATTCCGATGTAAGCAGGGTCTGAATGAATGCTTCCCTGACAGCTACTTGGGAGGGGGAGAGACTTGGGTGTGTTTATGTAAATACAGTTTGCTCCTACTCTGCTTACATATTCAACCGGATAGAGCTGTGTCAAAGTGATCAGCTTCAGCTGGTGTTGGGTTACAAATCTCCTTAGTACTGAATGCAGGGGTAGTGAAATATGGTTACCAGTGTTGTAATTATTGTGGGAATACACAGAAGCAGGAGCTGCTGGGTACAGAGCAGGGCAAGGAGGGGTCAGGTGTGTGGCTGTACAGGAAGGTGCCCAGGCAAAGGATGTGGAGTTGGGGAGGAGCCGTGTGGTCGGGTGAACATGTGGTGAGAACCAGAGCCAAGTTGCCTGGGCCCCTTCCCATGCATGGGTGCCATTTATCCATCCTGGGCCCCTCGCTCACACAGCCCTGGGACCGGGCTCTCACTCCCCTTCCCCTGGCCCAGCTACCAACTCCCCTTCCCCAGCTCTCCCCACTCCCTACCCCTCCCTCCATAGCACTGGGACCAGCTCCCCCACATGGCTGAGTTTCCAGCGCAGAGTGGCCCATACAGCAGGGCCCCGGCACTCTCACTCCTGCCCCCAGACTGCCCCCTGTGGCCGTTTCACTCCCCTCCATGGGCAGAGACTCCCCTAGGGCAGGAAATCAGGCATTGGCAGCTTAACGCAGAATTCCAATGGGCAGCGGGGACTGTGGGATAGCTACCCACTATGCACCACTCCATGAGTCGATACTAGCCATGCTATTGAGGATGCACTCCACCGACCTAATGCGCTTAGTGGGGACAAGCACGATCGACTGTATAAAATTGGTTACTAAAGATTGACTTCTATAAAATCCACCTAATTTTGTAGTGTAGACATGCCCCTAGACATACCATGATCTCATTACTTTTCAAATCCTCATAGAATCATAGAATCATAGAACTTAAGATCAGAAGGGACCATTATGATCATCTAGTCTGACCTCCTGCATGATGCAGGCCACAAAAGCTGACCCACCCACTCCTGAAATAATTCTCACCCTTGACTCAGCTGTTGCAGTCCCCAAATCTTGATTTAAAGACTTCAAGTAGCCGATAATCCTCCAACAAGCGACCCCTGCCCCATGCTGCGGAGGAAGGCGAAAAACCTCCAGGACCTCTGCCAATCTACCCTGGAGGAAAATTCCTTCCCGACCCCAAATATGGCGATCAGCTGAACCCCGAGCATGCGGGCAAGACTCTCCAGCCAGACACTCAGGAATCCTTCGCTGAAAACTGCTAAAGATGCAGCCATTTCCCCAAGACAGTCCTTGGGAAATTAAATACATTCCTTACATCTGTTCACAAAGCACATTAGATAAAGCATCAGAGGCCCAGAAGTTACTGAGAGGCTGATTTCCAAAGGAGATTGAATTCACATAATAGAATATCAGGGTTGGAAGGGACCTCAGGAGGTCATATAGGCTAACCCCCTGTACAAAGCAGGACTAATCCCCAGACAGATTTTTGCCCCAGATCCCTAAATGTTTCCCTCCAGGATTGAACTGATAACTCCAGGTTTAGCAGGCCAATGCTCAAGCCACTGAGCTATCCCTCCCCCCATAAGTGCAGCCAAAGAGTTGTCGTGGGCAGGGGAAGCTGGTGCAGTCAACAGGGCCAGCTCCATGCACCAGCCCAGCAAGCAGGTGCTTGGGGCGGCCAACGGAGAGGGGCGGCACGTCCGGCTCTTCGGCGGCAATTCGGCAGCGGGTCCCTCGGTCCCTCTCGCAGCCGAATTGCCACTGAAGACTGAAGCGGCGGCGGTAGAACAGATCGCGATCGCGGCTTTTTTTTTTTTTTTTTTTTGCTCCTTGAGGCGGTAAAAACCCTGGAGCCGGCCCTGGCAGTCAATACAGCTAAGTTGCTCCCTTAATCTTGGAATACATGTTAATTCACACACACACACACACACACACACACACACACACACACACACACACTTTTAGGAGTCTGGTGCTGTCGGAGGGAACAGAGCAGCAGTCTAGAAAAGGGCTTTGAAGGAAACATTTCAAAAAGATCAAGTGAATTTGCTCTGCTTACCAATGAACAGGGCTGCAGAATGTCTTATTGTTGTCTGTGAGCTTTCCAGATACTCTAAGGCCTGGTACAGGAATTTGGGGATGTGGCTCTCGTTCTGCATCTAGGAAGAAAGAAGGAAGAAATGCACAATATACAAATGACATGTTCTTCCCACAGCGAAGAGTCCAGGAAAGCCAAAGCATATAGCCAGGGCATGGCAACAGCCAATATGAGCCCATACACCGTAGCAGCACCTCTCTAAAGTTACTATTGTGTTCTCCAGAACCTCAGCTTTCATTTTAAAAGACAAAAGTTTGGAGGTCTGACAGTTGTGGAGAAAAATTTCAAAAATGTGAAGGGATTGTAACTCATGCAGAAATGAACCAGCAGAGAGCCTGGAATAGAGTCCTGCAACCTGACCGAAGCGGATGGGACCTGACTACAGGGGTCAGGTCCAGGTGGGAAAACAACCGGACCCTCTCAGGCTTGGGTCAGGGCCAGCTGCAGAGGGGGTGCAGGAGTCACAGCGTTTCTAACTCCACAGCACCTGCAGTGCAGCAGGGGGCCGCAGACAGCAGGAGCGGGGTACACAGCCAATGTGCCGACCCCACAGGCAGACGGAGCAGAGTCCCCACAGGCAGGACATAGAGGCAGCACTGAGGCAGGTTTGGGGAGGGGAGAAGGGGCAGATTGGAAAACAACTAAAAAAACAACAACCTGAGACCCTCTGGAAGGGACTGCCTCTGACTTCACGGGCTAACGAGAGGGGAGCAGAAATTGCCCTTGGTACTCAGGGTGTGGGGTTAGAAAGGTCTCCCTCAAGTCACCATTCACCACTCTCAAGGCACAAGGAATTCACCTACCAAGCACTTGCAGACATACTTCAGGAGCCGTGAGTAGCCATCCCAGGCCATGCTGCGGAACAGCGTCTTCAAATGAGCCCACCTCAGGAACACTGCGCAGCGGAAGAGCGTCAGTTTGCATCTCTGCAAGAGAAGGCGAGACCAAGAGGGTTCTCACTGAGAGAGGGATAGTCTGGGGGACATCGAACCTTCCCCATCCCTTGTTCTCCTGCTTTTCCTGCTAGTGGAGATTCCTGTAATTTGTTCTACACAGGACTGTGCTCAGGAGAGGGAACTGAGAATTGGCTGGAGAGAGCCAGAGCCGTCCTGTCCTTTGGACGGTTCGGGGCGGTTGCCTGTGGTCCTGCGCTTTGGGGTGCCCCATGCTTGTGGGGGACACGGGGCCTAGGCGGTGTGGGGCCCAGCAGCAGTTCTACCGACCAGGCCCCACTATGCTCGCTGGCTCCCAGCATCGCTCGGCAGAGGAGGGGGTGGGAGTTTGGGAGATGGGGTGGAATGGGGGCAGGGAATGGGCGAAGCAGAGGCGGGAAAGCTGCGGGGTGGGGGTTTGGGCAAAGGGGTGGGGGTGGGACCTCGTGCGGAAGGGAGGGGTTGTCCCGGGCCCTGCGCCCCTCTATGGACGGCCCTGGAAAGAGCCATAAAGTATCTCCACAGTTCAGTCCTTCTGCCCAAAGAGACTGTATGAGAGTGTGAGTCAGCTTTGGGATCCCAAAGAGTTTGACCAAAGGAGCCCCCAGATCAGGCTTCCCTCCACATCCCAGTTGGCCCAACAAAAGAGGGCAACGTCCCGTGAATGTTGGGAAGCGAGGACCTGGAGAAGTTCTCTCAGGAGCTCCAGGGAAGAAGGCAGGGCATCTGCACCCACTTTCCAGGAGGCTGTGGGCAGATATCAGCTCCCTGAACCGAAGACGCACTTACAGATCTATGCACCCATTTCTTTTGCTGCCTCTTGTTGTGAACCTTTGGATGCAGCAGCCCAAAGGCCTGAGGCCTGTCTTTGCAATAGAGAGTCAGGACTCTTTCCCAGAAGAAGGCTTTTCTTCCAAATTGTGCTGTGTGCTATGAGAATGGATGAGGCACTAGGCTCCAGCATGGAGTGAAGCAGGGAGGAGAAGACTCTGCTTGGGCAAGGTGCTCTGGCGATTAATGGATTGGGGGCCCCAGGGGATTCTGGCTCTTTGCTTATAAGGAAATAATGACCGTGGCACTTACCAGTGTCACACTCTCATCCCGGTCTTCAAGATGCAGCAGCAGCGGGAGCAAGCAGTTGATGATTTCCTGCTGCACGATGGGTTTGCCTGGGTCCTTCACCCTGCTCACCACGTTGCCAAGCAGTAAAATGGCAGCGGAGCGCACACTGCCCCTCTCCTGGCAATGACACACAGGGAGTGGGGAAGTCCGGTTAAAGCCAGGCAGTATCAGAGCGTAACACGACTGAGAGTCATAATCCGCACGCTGCTCCGGTTCCCCTGTGTTAACTGACTTGGCTCGCGGGAGCAGTGAGGCCACCAGGCCAGCACCATAGACATCTTGTGCAGAACAGGGCCTGAGACACTGTGCAGGGCAGTGCAGCGCCATGGTGTCCCAGACGCAATTTCTGTCTGGAGGGCATAGAATCATAGAAGATTAGGGTTGAAAGAGACATCAGGAGGCATCCAGTCTAACTGCCTACTCAAAATAGGACCAATCCCAACTAAATCATCCCAGCCAGGGCTTTGTCAAGCCGGGCCTTAAAAACCAGCATCCTGCATCCAATTTCATCCCAGCTGACTAGAGTCTATAGGGAGGAGGCAAATCTCTCCATGTTCTTCTCCCACCCCCATCAACACAGCCTGGGAGAGACACCGAACCCAACCCTGTGCAGCGCCGGGGGGGGGAGAGTCACTAGCCATGGGAGTGTCGGGAGTGAAGACGGGTGCAACGGGCAATTTATTGGGAGCCTCCATCCTTACCCCATTCCTGCTGCATTTGACCATCTTTCTGGGTCCCTCCTTTCTCAGTCTCTGTTTCCCCCCTTTCTCTCCACTCCCCCTCTCCATTGCCCCTTCCCTTCTGCTTTCCCCACCATTCCTCTGGCTCTTCCTTCCCCAGCCAAGGCTTGAGGTGATGGCTGAGTGACCACACAGGTCGCTGGCTGCAGATGCTTCTCTGGGCTCCCCTCCCATGAGCAATGGGGCCTGGCGCTCACTCCTGCTCCCTGGGTGATCAGGAGCAGGAAACGGGGGAGGAGCTGCTGCCATGAGGGACGGTGGAAGGTGCTGGGGAAAGGAGAGGGGAGAGGGAGGGAAGGCTGCTGGAGACTGGTCTGGGGAAGGGGAGAAGCAGCTGCTGGAGCCTTGCAGGGACGTGCTGCTACAAACCACAGCATTTCTTTTGCTCTTCCGTGCCCCTGAGAGCCGGGCCATTCCCGACCCACCTCTTTCCTGCTGGGAATCTCCACCTCTTTGGGGGCCTGTGTTCTCCAGACAGCTGGTCATCTGCCCAGTGCCAGGCCCCCTCTCCCCCAGGCCAGGCTGCAGCAGGGGCTGGGAGCAGGGCGCTGAGGCTGAGGTTTGCAGAGACGAGCTCTGACAGGGAGGTGGCTGAGCAGGAGATTCCCCACCCATGGCGGGGGCACTCCTTGGAGGCTCCATGGCAGGGCTGAGGGGCGGGAGGCAAGGGGATGGGGAGAGAGAGACAAGGGCATCAGAGGCAGGCGGAGGGGGGGGGAATGGGCTTATCCTGGGGTTCCAAGCCTTACGTCATCAATGAAGGGGCGAAGGCTGACTGCAATGTCCTGGGAGATGGAGCCAAGCCCCTCCCCGTCGAGGAAGTAGATGATGTCTGCAGCTTTATGCATGGCCCCCATGACACGCCCTCCATCCCTGTCACAAAATAATGGCCAAGATTGCTGGCTGCTGGGCCTGTAACGATTGTACCTGCAGGAATGAGGAAGGCAGCTCATTACTATCCTGGGTGTCAGCCTGGAGCACATGCTGGACCATCCCACTCCCACCTATGAGAAACCACGACTGGCGCAGCCCCCCAATGGGGCAGAAAGTCATTCGCCTGTCACTCTGCCAGCTGATCACTGTAACCTTTGTCTTTGCTTGCCCCCCTCCCCCATTGCATCACATCTGCAATCAGGGGTCAGCTCACGGGAGCAGGGACCACATCATGTCATGCCTTGATTTGCTCAGTAAAGCACCTCCAACATTTAGTGCTGTGCGTTAAATAACAAGGCTTCTGTGGGGATCTCACACTCATTTCTGAGCTATTCGATAGACATCGGCTTCCTTGGTCCCCCGGGCAATCCACGCCTCTCACCTTTTCTGGCTGGAACACAATACTGCCAAGGCCTCGCAGACTGAGCCTGAGTATGATGGGATTTTTGTCTTGGGTTCATTCCATGAGCTGCGCCTGGAGCTCTGATTTTGTCAGTATCGTCTCAATGGAAGGACTCTGGAGAAACTGGAAAGAGCCAAATTAACATCAGGTTGAGGAGACCCCTGTGGGGTCTGTTCTCTGGACAGTCATCTTTACCAAATGGCCACTTACTCCCATACAAAGTCTCTGGTGTGTAGGGAGCCACTTGCTGCTCTTTCAGTTGGTTCATTCCCAGAAGTTAGACTAATGCACAAGTCACAAATAAACCCCCAGGGAAAGGGGAATCTCCAGGCCCCATTGAGTGCCATGGAGCAACCCCTGGGGCAGAAGAAAAGCAGAACCCCAGGAAAAGGTGAGGAGAGAAGCATGGCCTTGGGGCACTGGAGAAACATCTCGTCTTGTCACATAATCCCATCTGGGCACATCCAGCCAGAAGTGATCTCACCCTGTCTCTCCCTCCCTCTCTTTGCCATGCCCCACAACCATCCATGTGCGGAGAGGAGCTAGCTGGCTGTCAGGCTGCTCAGCTGCTGATAATGTGCCCCAGAGTTTACTGGCCTGAGCTGCTCTCCAGAAAGCCCACTTGTGCCTGTCAACTAATGAATCTCACCTCAGTGCGGAAAGCCATGGCGATATTTCTCTGCTCATCCTCCTTCTCACTCTGGACGATGGTGACGGCCTCTCTGAAAACTGCAGGGAGCTGAGGGTTCTCAAACTCGATCATGGCTCTGGAACATGGAACAGAAAGTGCCTTGTGGTTATCAAGGGGAAGAAAGAGTTCCTCTCTAGTTGCTGGGCTGAGATGGCAGCTGGAACAGAGGAATATTTCACATGGAAATCCCATTCCCAAGAGAGAGCCAATGAAGAGGAAACTTTGGGCTCCTACCTTGCAATCAGGCCAACACCCTGCGAGTAGTAATTTCGGGAGGATATCATGTCCCAACCCTGCTGAAATTGGATGCTGACAAATTCCTTCCAGTATCCGGGCATGGAGAAAAGAGTCTTCACAGCCTCCACAGACGTGCTAAAGACAAAAAAATATCAGTGTCAGGAAACGAGATCAGCCCCAAGCATGGCAAATCTGCACAAGCCCCGGGACACAGCATGGTCAGCAGTAGCTAGCCTCCCCGAGGAGAGATCCAGTGTGATATCATGGTGCTTCCGTGCCCAGTGGGCCCTGTCTACACTGCAGTTTACTTGAGTTTGTAACCAGTTAGTGCCACTGTAGCTTCTTAAGATGGTTGGTGTCATCACTCAATATGGTTGAATACTTGATTCTTTACTGTGGAAGGTAACAGGACACAAGCGGGCATGTGGGGTCAGACCCTTAGTTGGTGTAAGCGAGCAAAGCTGTGTCAGTTTACGCCACCTGCGGTGTCTTCTGGCGCTCTGTTTTTCCCATGTAGATGGAAGCCCCTAACTGTGCCCACAGAACCGGTTGAACTGGTCCCTCTTCCTCTTGTCTGCCTGTGTCGCTGACATCCTGCGGTGCCTGGCCTCATGTGCTGCTGGTGTGGCTCTGTCTGCGTTCTGGGACAGAGGCCCACAAATTTGCTCAGCAGGCCCTGATAAAAGCACTGACGCTTTGGCAGGTGGCACATGTGGATGGATGCACAAACATGACTGCTGCCTGACTGTGTAGTGAAAGCAGCTGGCCTGTGGACGGAGTCAGATGAGTGAGTGTGACTCACAAGAACACACGGCTCTCAACCCTTTTCCCTCAAGAGAGACGTGCCTGGGCTCACTACGGCACCCGAACAAATGATGGCCATGAACAGACCACATGTGTTTAGCAGAACAAATCTGTTCTTCCTTTTCCTCTCAGTCATTACCTTAGGGGGCCGAGGCAGCTGGATCCCTCCTCGGGGCTGGATGTCTCGCTGGCCACGTAGGTTCCTGGCAAACGCAGATCCATCACATACTGCACTTGCCTGACGCAGAGGATGAGCATCTGGGGATACATTTCCAGGATGGCTTCTCGGTATCCCCATAGGAAAAAGACCTCGTAAAAGGTCTTCATTGCCTGGAGGGGGGGACCCCATTGTCATTTGCTATTGTCCTTTTGTCATGTCTCATTTCCTCTCCAGCGTATTAGAAAAGTGAATTGGCTCCTGCGAGGGGAGGAGACATTTGGAGGCTCCTGAACCGTCACCCATTCCTGGAACGGAAGCAGGATGGAGCCCTATGGAAAGGTCAGAAGAGTCTGGATGACGTTATTCCCCATTATTTCTCTTAATGGTGCTGACCCTGTGCTTTGGCTTTCCAGCCGTGACTGGACGGGCTGAAACCATCCTGAGGAGATCCGTTCTCGTAGGCCCAGTGTTTCTGACCCAGTCAAAAGTACCGGACATCTCATGATCCCATGCTGGGAAGATTTCTAGTCACAGTTCACAGAGCCAGAAACCTGGATACTCCAAAGAGACATCTGAACTGCACCTGCTCACTAAAGGGCCATCTAGAGCAGAAGGCAACTGAGTCAGGGTACCAGCAGATAAACCACTTAAGATCTGGTTTCAGAGTGGTAGCCGTGTTAGTCTGTATCAGCAAAAACGAGGAGTCCTTGTGGCATCTTAGAGACTAACAAATTTATTTGGGAATAAGCTTTCGTGGGCTAAAAAACTAATTTCCCCCGGCTGATACTCACAGCTTGTTGTCAACTGTTTTAAATGGGCCACCTTGTTTACACTGGCCTCATTGGCACTACAAAAATGATTTCCACCCCTTCTTGTCAACTGTTGAGATTAGCCCACTTCCACCTTAATTGAATTCGGTCATTAGCACTGATCCCCTACTTAGGAAGGCAACTCCCATCTTTTCATATGCTATGTATTTCTACCTCCCTACTGTATGTTACACTCCATGCATCTGATGAAGTGGGTTTTAGCCCACAAAAGCTTATGCCCATATACATTTGTTAGTCTCTAAGGTGCCAAAAGGACTCCTCACTGTTTTTGTATTCTCTCTTGTAATTGAAATCAATATATTTGAAACTATAAAAACATCCAAAAATATTGATAATACATGTAACTTGGTATTCTATTATTGTTTAACAGTGCGATCAAAACTGCCATTAATTGACAGCCCTAGTTATTGGCTTTGGATGGAGCCCAATGGGAAATCAGTAGGAATTCTTTCCCAAACACTCACCCACTGTCCTTCTGAGCTCAGAGGGTTTAACATTTGTTGTCTGATCAGGACTCACTACTACCAGGAGTTTGAGAAGTGTCTATCCCTTCACTGGACAGATGGGGAAACTGAGGTACAGAGACGGGAAGTGACCTGCCCAGGGCCCCACAGTAGGGCAGTGGCAGAGCCAGGAAGAGAAGCCAAAGCCCTGCAATCCCTGCCCTGAGGCCTGGCTCAAGCCTTCTCCCTGTTGCCTGCTGCACAGTGGAGCTTCTTCCCTCAGGGGGATGGAACCTGGGTCCTTAGAATCATAGAATATCAGGGTTGGAAGGGACCTCAGGAGGTATCTAGTCCAACCCGCTGCTCAAAGCAGGACCAACACCAACTAAATCATCCCAGCCAGGGCTGTGTCAATCCAGGCCTTAAAAACCTCTAAGGATGGAGATGCCACCACCTCCCTAGGGAACCCATTCCAGTGCTTCGCCACCCTCCTAGTGAAATAGCGTTTCCTAATATCCAACCTAGACCTCTCCCACTGCAACTTGAGACCATTGCTTCTTGTTCTGTCTTCTGCCACCACTGAGAACAGCCGAGCTCCATCCTCTTTGGAACCCCCTTCAGGTAGTTGAAGGCTGCTATCAAATCCCCCCTCACTCTTCTCTTCGGCAGACTAAATAACACCAGTTCCCTCAACCTCTCCTTGTAAGTCATGTGCCCCAGCCCCCTGATCATTTTCGTTACCCTCCTCTGGACTCTCTCCAATTTGTCCACATCCCTTCTGTAGTGGGCGGGAGGGGGGGGGCAAAACTGGACACAATACTCCAGGTGTGGCCTCACCAGTGCCGAATAGCGGGGAATAATCACCTCCCTCGATCTGCTGGCAATGCTCCTACTAATGCAGCCCAATATGCCATTAGCCTTCTTGGCAACAAGGGCACACTGCTGACTCATACCCAGCTTCTCGTCCACTGTAATCCCCAGGTCCCTTTCTGCAGAACTGCTGCTTAGCCAGTTGGTCCCCAGCCTGGGATTCTTCCGTCCTAAGTGCAGGACTCTCTTGGCATCTGCTGACTCCACCCCAGCGGGCCCCTCCTAGCGCCTGAGTCACAAGGGCTGCTGTGCCCTGGGGAAGTGTTTAGTGCCCAATAACAGACTAGGATTGTCGTCTATGCGCAAGGGGTACAAATCTATCACAATCCCCCCAGTAACAACACAACAAGTGAGGGTGCTTATTGGGGAGAGGGAAGAAAGGCCTGGGGCTAAGGAAAGAACAGGAGCAACTAGACTAATAACCCATCAACAATAACAGCATTTACAAGGGGCCTGACCCCCCCACAACCAGCTCCCTCCCAGCCCCTGCGCAGCAGAATGGGAGTTGAGTATCAGTTCTCTAGGGGGTGATGCCGCCCTGTACTCCTTGGTTAGCTTGAAATTCACAAGGAAAACAAGCAAACGTGGGGATTCTTACCAGGTCTTCAGTCTCCCTGCTCTACAGTCCAGGGGACAATTTGGGTGGCTCTCGGTAGCCTGACCACGAATTGCTCCTCAGCTCCCGGGTTGCTGGTCTCTCTGGCTGACAGACGTGGCCCAGTGGCCACCAATAGGGTTCAAAGTATAAGTCCCTTTGTATAAGAGTGGGAAGGTCAATGGGCACCTCCCAGGCTGTGATGTGTCTCCCTCCGCTCCACTCCACCAGCAGCCAACAATCGAGTGTAAACCGACCCCTTTGTCTCTGAGCGCTGGCTTCTGATTGGCTCTGGTGGTAGCTCCCCGCGTGTTCCGTCTCCGCCCGGCATACCAGACATTCTGGGAAGCGGGATCCTGAGCTCTGCAGCCGTCGCTGCTGTAGCCCAGGGGCGAGTCCCCTCCAGGCAGTGGTGGATTAACGCACAGGCCCATGGGGCCCGTGCCCTGGGGCCCCGGGCAACTTGGGGGGCCCTGGGAAAATCTCACGATGCTCGGGCAGGATGATTTCACTGCTGCGCCCTCTCTTCTGCCAGCCGTGCTGGCCGTGCTGGGGGTAAAGCTTTTTGGATGAGCCGAGGAGGGGATCAGCTAGTGAGTGCGGCTGGGGGAGCAGCAACAGACGCTACCTCCCTCTCCTGCTTGTTGTTTTCTTTGCTGCTGCCCATGACTTCTCACCACCACTGGTTACGGGCCCCCTCTGCATCCTCCCAGGCCTGTCCGGGCAGCCAGGGCTAGGCGGCGAAGGAAGATGGGGAGTATCACCTCCTGCGGTGTCTCCTCCAGCCCCAAGCTGTGTGGGAATCAGTGGTGCCGGACTTGGGGGGGCCAGAGGGCCAGGGCCCATCCACTTTTCACCGGGGCAGACCACGCTCCCTTCCCCCCGAAGCCCCACCCCCCATCAAGGCCAGCATAGAGCCTGGCCAGGGACCCCGGGGTGCTGTGGGGAGCTGCGGTGGGCCCTCCACCTGCCCAGGGTGCGGGGGGACTGAGAGCAGCCCCTGGCCTGTGTCCCTGTCTCCCTGGCTCCCCACCCGCCCAGAGCAGGTGGCGGGTCTGCGACTGCGTCTTCTCACAGCTGCCCGCGCGGCTCTCCCTGACCCGGAGCACGCGGGCAGCTGTGAGGAGCCATGGAGTCGTGGACCCTCCACCTGCCCTGGGCGGGGGCTCCGGGAAGCGGGGACACGGGCAGGGGCCTGCTTTCGCCCAACCCCCACCCCTTTGTACCACAGAGGCGACTGGACATTTCATCTCAGTGCTCCCCTCCGGTTGCTAGCTGATGCCCCTGCACTAGCGTGTTCCGCTCCCTGTCCTGGGGGACCCCTCTCGTGGGCGGGTCTCCAGAGCCCCGTGCTAAGGGCCTGATCTGCCGTCCTAGGCAGAGGGACACATCACCCAGGTGAGCCGATGGGCGTTGAGCTCGGTGCCCAGGAATGTGCCCTGCACTGAGCTGCCAGCATGGCATGGGCTGGCCTGTGGGGGCAGGTGAGCTGCTCTGTCTCACACTCCGGCCCCTCTGCAGCTTCCTGACTGGGAAAGTGACTTTAAAATAGCATCTCGATGGCCGTGGGGCTGATTGCTGAGGGGAAGCTGCCCGGCCCCCCCCTCCTCGCGCCGTCCCTGCAGCGCGGCCTGGCGTAGTTCATTGGTGCAGGGGTAGAGCCCTGCTGCACGGGGGAGTGTCACAGACGAACGGCTAGACGACGCCAAGCAGGGCTGTCCCTAGCTATTTTGGTGCCCTACACAGCCCCCCGGGCCCAGGCCTCCGCGGGCGGGCGCGGCCCCAAGCCTCCACAGGAGCGGGGAGGGCTGGCCCCAGGTCTCCACGTGAGGGAGCGGCGGGGGGGCGGCCCCAGGCCTCCACAGGAGCGGGGAGGGCTGGCCCCAGGTCTCCACGGTTGGGAGCGGCGGGGGGGCGGCCCCAGGCCTCCACAGGAGGGGGGAGGGCTGGCCCCAGGCCTCCACAGGAGGGGGGAGGGCTGGCCCCAGGTCTCCACGTGAGGGAGCGGCAGGGGGGCGGCCCCAGCCCTCCACAGGAGCGGGGAGGGCTGGCCCCAGGTCTCCACGGGAGGGAGCGGCGGGGGGGCTGCCCCAGGCCTCCACAGGAGGGGGGAGGGCTGGCCCCATGTCTCCACGTGAGGGAGCGGCGGGGGGGCGGCCCCAGGCCTCCACAGGAGGGGGGAGGGCTGGCCCCATGTCTCCATGTGAGGGACCGGCGGCCCCAGGCCTCCATGGGAGGGGGGGACTGGTCCCAGGCCTCTGCGGGGGGCTGGCCACTTCCTGCGGGAAGTGGAGTGACCCGGCCCCAGCCTGTTCCGCTCCCCTGGCTCCCAGGCTTGGGGGAGGGGAGAACCGCCCCCCAGCACTCGCCCGCGGTGCAGCTGGGAGTCGGGGAGCGGAGCAGGCTGGGGCCGGGCCGCTCTACTTACCATGCGGTGGGTGCAGGGTCGGGCCTGGCTGCAATCTTCAGGGGAGTGGGGCAGAGCTGGGGCGGGGCCTGGGGAAGAGCCGAAGCAGGGGCTGGAGCAGCACGCAGCTGCGCAGGGCACCAGGAAATTTGGTGCCCCAAATCTCCTGGTGCCCTACGCAGCTGCCTACTTTGCCTATGGGTAAGGACGGCCCTGACGCCAAGGAAAACCAGTGTCCTGTTAACCGCACAGTCCCCTGAGCTGAGCGAAGGAGACCCTGTGCCCACCCCCTGCTGCCACTGACCTACCCCTGCCGGCCCCTCCCAGAGAGTAATGGGGCCACGTGCTTTCATCTGAGGTTATCCAACCCCGTGACATGGTGGGTCAATGTTGTTCCTGCCCCTGTCCCCGCACCTGCTGCTGTTGCAAACAGGCCCCGTTGGGGGGGGGCAGGCGAGGGAGGGGAAAGGGAATGGGCCGTGTGGGGGAGGGGAGCAGTGGGTGGGCAGTACATTGAATCAGCGCAGGCCGTGTGGTGGAGGGGAGCAGTGGGTGGGCAGTACATTGAATCAGCGCAGGCCATGAGTTCACTTTCTGCACTGTGCCCCGAGCTGCCGAGGGCCCAGATGACGTCCAGCGCCCCTGTGAATACTGGCTGAATGCTGGTAACGGTCCCCCTCACACTGATAAGGAGAGTCCTTTTATCCCCCTTTTGTGACAACAGAGAACAAACCCCTGCTGGCTGACGGGGCACATGCAGCGGAGCCGGGCGGCGTTGACGAGGAGCGGTACCGCAGTGCCGGCCCTTGGAGACGGTGCGCGCTCACTGTGCAGCCTCCACGCTGGAATCGCAGCCCTGATGGAATTACATGGCACAGCCCTGGAGGGGGAAATGCCAAAGAAACCCACCGCAGGAGCATTTCACCTCAGAAAGGGGAACTGCACAGACGGGAAGTTAAAAGCAACATGCCAGGGTGAAATGCCTGCAAAGCGCACGGAGACTATTGAAAAACACCATACTAGAGGCTCACACTAAATGTATCCCGCAAATAAAAAACAAACCAGTGCGAGGATAAAAAAAATGCCCCCCTGGCTAAACAGCCGAGTAAAAGAGGCACTAAGAGGCCAAAAGGCACCTTTCAAAATTGGAAGTCAAATCCTAGTGAGGAAAATACAAAGAAGCATAAACTCTGGCAAGTCAAATGAAAAGTATAATAAGGCCAAAAAAGAATGTGAAGAGCAACTAGTTAAGGCACAACAACTAACAGCAAAGTATTGTTTAAGTACATGGGATGCAGGAAGTCTGCCAAACAGTCAGCAAAGCCACTAGGCGATCGGTGCTAAAGGAGCACTCCAGGAAGACCAGGCCACTGCGGAGAAGCTAAATAAATTCCTTGCTTCTGTCTTCGCTGCAGAGGATGCGGAGAAAATCCATACACGCCAGCCCTTCTTTTTAGGTGACAGATGCTAGAATCAAAGAATTATAGACCCATCGGGTTAGAAGGGACTGCAAGGTTCAGGGAGGGAGTTTGGGTGCAGGAAGGGGTTTGGGGTGTAGGCTCTGGGAGGGAGTTTGGGTGCTGGGTGCAGGCTCTCGGCTGGGGCAGGGGGTTGGGGTGCAGGAGGTGGTGCGAGAGGGGGTTTGGGGGCTAGGTGTGAGAGGGGGTTTGGGTGCTGGGTGCAGGCTCTGGGCTGGGACAGAGGGTTGGGGTGCGGGAGGGGGTGCAGGGTGTGAGGCTGGGCCAGGGATGAGGAGTTTGGGGTGCAGCAGGCAGGCTGCCCTGGGGCTGGTGTGGGGGGCCAGAGGGGAGGATTCCCCCCAGGGACAAGACAGTCACCCAAGCCCCACCAGGCTGCTGCTCAGGAGGTCCAGCCAGGATAAGCCCCCCACTCCCTCGGCTTCGACTCAGAGTCATCTGCCGGCGGGGGGAAGGCTGCCATACGCCTCCTCCCTCTGCAGGCGCAGCAGCCGCCTCAGCCTGCCCCCGTCTCCGCTCCCTTGTAGCCCGCAGTGGCAGTGGCCGGCCAGGGAGCACAGCATGGAGCTGCAGGGGGCAGGCAGGGACACTCGGGGGAGGCGCATGGGGGCGGCAGGCAGGGCCGGGGGACGCTCTGGGGGAGGCACACAGGGGTGGCAGGTGGGGCTGGGGGAGAAACCCTGCCCTGAACATTGGTGTAGCCAGACCCCCCGGGCCCTGAATTTGCTGGAGCCCCGGCACCACGGGCCCATATAACTCGCCACCCCTGGCAAGGTTCATGTAGTCTAACCCCTACCAAGATGCAGGACTTTGTGTGTCTAACCCACCCATCTTCTCTCTTCGGGCTGGGATCCCTTGACTGCAGCAGCTCCCCAGATGTCCTAGCTCTCCTCTTTCCCTTACATCCGTCACTTCTCCGGCCATTGGTTTGCTGCATCTCTCAGTCCTCTCTCTATATGCCCTGGCCCCAGCAGCTAGTTACCCAGGCTGCACTCCCATTGCCATCCGTGGGGGTATCCTGGGCTGTCAGGGCTGCAGGCTTTGGCCCACGGTCAATGCAAGCGCTACGGCTGCCGCACACCTACGTGGTGACTCCTGCAGCCCATCGCCAAACTGTGGGGCCATATTCTGCAGCGTGGCCTCCCTAGCTGAGATTCTGGGAGCAGAGAAACCCTGGGTCAGAGAAGGAAAATGGCCCCAACAGAACACTCTGTAAATGGCTCCCAGAGACGTCCCAGTGACACGACTGTGCAGCCCGGGGGTTCTCTGGCAGGAGTTCTCCTGCTTCTTCATTGTCACCGCGGGCAAGAGTCTGGCAGTGGGAATGGAGAGGGGGTGTCTGCAGGCAGAGCCTTCCATGGCTTTCTGAATGGGAGCCTGACAGGGCTTGTGCTCTTGGTGGTGAAGGGCCCAGATTCAATCCCCACCCGTGCCCATGGTGTCTCTGTGTGGCCATGGGTTCCCTTACCCATCACGGCAGGCTGTTCAGGAGGTGGAGGAGAACCTGGCCATGGAGGAGGCAGCGTCTCTGGGTCTGAGCAGCACCGGAGCTGAAGGGGACCGGGCGGGAGCTTCTGGTACTGGAGGTTTCAGGTGCGGTCCATGGAGCTGGAGAGGACAGAGCTGGGCCCAGAGTCCTGGGGCAGCTCCTCAGTTAGTTCCTGTAAGACCCAAAGGAGAATGTCAGATTCAGGCCCCACTGACCCCTGGGCACTTCCCAGAGAGGCTGCCCAGACACAGCCAGCAGGATCCTCTGGCAACACAGCTGAGCCCTGTCCTCCCGATTCCTTCCTTCCCTTCCAACTTGGCCCATGCCCAGCCTCTAGCAGCTGCCCCTTATCTTTCTACCCCCAGCCTCAGCTTACCCTCCAGTCCCACAATTCCCTACCTGCCCCCAGCGCTTATGCCCAGAATTTCCTCTTGGCTGCTGCCCAGTCCTCAGCCCCAGGAATCCCTGCTCTCCGTTGTCCCCTCCAGTGCCATTGATCTGCTTCCCTGCCTAGGGGAGCCCCCTCCTTGTCCGAGGTCTCCTGCCCTCCCGCCAGGTCCCCACAGCCGTCTCTCACTCACCGCTGTCTTCTCCGCCAGGGCTGCTTTGGAGCAGGGCCATTCCAGGCTCTCCGGCCCACCCTTCTGTGCGGTGAAGCACATCAGAGCGGGGCGTGGGGTGGGGGGGACGATGCTTCATAGAGTCTCATAGAGCTTAAGGCCAGAAGGCACCATTGGATCATCTCATCTGACCTCCTGAATGTTCCAGGCCATTAAATTTCACCCACCTACAGTCTGAGTCTCTCACCTCCTTCTCTTCTTCTTCCCCCTGCATCGGCACATCCTCATCCTCCTCCATTCCTGGGTCCTCCTAGTCTATAGCCAGGTCCTCTACCTCCTCTTCCACCTCTTTTTCTCCCCCCTGCATGGCCACATCCTCCTCCTTCTCCTCTGTGGCCAGGTCCTCTTCCTCCTGCTCCTTCTCCGTGGCCAAGTCCTAATCCTCCTCCACTTCCTTTTCCTCCGTAGCCAGTACCTCCTCTTCCTTCTCTTCTTTCTCCTGCATGGCCACATCCTCGTCCTCCTCCATTACCTTGTCCTCCTCTGTGGCCTGGGCCTTCTCCTCTTCCACCTGCTCCATGGCCAGGTGCTCCACTCCTGTGGCCAGGTCCTCCTCCTCTTCCTCCATAGGCAGGTGCTCCTCTTCCTCCTCTTCCTGCTCCATGGCCTGGTCCTTCTCTTCTTCCTTTTGCTCCACGATCAGGTGTTCCTCCACCAGGGCCACGTCCTTCTCTTCCTCTTCCTTTACCTTCTTCTTCCTCCTCCTTCTCTGTGGTCAAGTCCTCTTCCTCTTCTATGGAGAGGTCCTCCTCCTCCTCTTCTGCTGACAAGTTCTCCTCCTCCTCCTCTTCCTCTTCTGCAGACACGTTCTCCTCCTCCTCCTCCTCCTCTTCCTCTTCTGCAGACACGTTCTCCTACTCCTCCTCTTCTTCCTCTTCTGCAGACACGTTCTCCTCCTCCTTCTCCTCCTCCTCTTCTTCCTCTTCTGCAGACACGTTCTCCTCCTCCTCCTCTTCTTCCTCTTCTGCAGACACGTTCTCCTCCTCCTCCTCTTCTTCCTCTTCTGCAGACAGGTTCTCATCCTCCGGCTTTTCCTCTTCTACGGATATGTCCTCCTCCTCCTCCTTCTCCACTGTGTCCAGGTCTTCCTCCTCCTCTGTGGGCATGTCCTCCTCCTCTTTTATGGCTAGGTCCTCCATCTCCTCCTCTTTTTCTGTGGCCAGGACGTCCTCTTCCTGCTTCTCCTCCTCCTCTGTCTCTAGGTCTTCCTCCTCTTCCTCTCCTTCTGTGGCTGGGTCTTCATCCTCCTCTGCCTTTTCCTCAGGGGCAAGGTCCTTCTTCTCTGACTGGTCCGTGGGGGTCTCTGCATCAGAGAGACAAGGGCAGAGGGTGACTCTTGCTGGGGAGCAGGGAAGAGGAAGGACAGGGGTGTGAAGGGATGGGGAGAGAAGAGTTAATGTTTCCCCCTCCCATGTAAGCACCCAAAGGCAGAGAGATCCCCACACTGCCCCTCCCACAGACCCCTCAGCCCCAGGGCCCCATGGCAGAGAGATCCCCATGCTGCCCCTCCCACAGACCCCTCAGCCCTATGGCCCCATGGCAGATGGGGCCCTTCACTGTCCCATCCTTCCTGGGAGTTGCCCCAAAGCATCAGGGACCCACTTCCCAGCAGCTCCCCCCATGCCCCACTGCAGGGGGTGGCTCTGTGACTCCCGCTGACGTCATTGGGCTCACATGGCTCAGGCCGGACACCTGGGCTGGGATCCCCACAATGACTCTGACAGAGTGACTGGGTGTTAATGGTCCCTTGCTCCTCCCAGGGGGTCTCCTCACCTGCAGTGGAGGAGCACTCAGCCTCCGTGTTGCAGAGAGCCTCCAGGGAGTAGCCGCTCTCCCCTCCGGCACCAGTTGAGCTTCTGGGGCAGCGATCCCACAGCTCCTGCCCTGGGGATGCCTCCTGCTGGCCCACGCGGCTGGGCTGAGGGCTGGCCTTCCAGCAGAAGCAAACCCAGAGCTGCGTTGCCTGGCTCCTCTCGTGGGCTGTGTCCTGCCTGCCCAGATTGAACTTGGGCCACCTCCATCTTGGCCTGGATGTTGTCTCTCTCCGCTCGGCACCAGCCCTGGGAGCTGGTTTCCTCCTGATGAGCAAGGCCGAGCAGATCCATCTCCTGGGGTGGCTGGGAGCTGCTTCTCATGCCATGGGGATGGAGGGGCAGCTCTCTGTCTGGGGACGCTGGCAGCTGCCCCCCTCTGGCTCTGGGGCCACCTGCGGAGCCTTCCTCCTGAGATACCGTCTCAGCATGTCCATCCTGGAACTGAGCAGGGAGCAGCCATGAGTCTGGGGCAACGCAGCCTCTCGCCAATGGGCCTGTCTGCCCCCCAGCTGGGGTGACTCCCTCTCATCCCACGCCCACCAGGGGGCACCTGGACTGGGATCCGCACACACTGGCAGGGCTCACCCTGCAGGCTGCTCCCAAAGCTCCCCCGGGGTTGGGACCCCCAGGGAATCTCATCCCTTTAGAGCAATGGGGTTAGTGACAGAGACCTGTAGTCAGTCTGGACAAACATCATCCTCCTGTAGCCCGAGGCCACACTTCCTCCCTGGCCTGAGAAGGCAGAGAACCCAGGTGTCCAGGCTTCACTCCTCAGCCAGTGGCAACAGCAGACAGGTGCCCCCATTCCCCAACCCCAGCTCAGCAGCTACCAGATCAGGGACACCCCGACATCAGCCCCCGACTCCTACCCCCGCTCTGCACAGCAGACAGTGGGCAGGCAGCTTGGTCAGGGGCGGCTCCATGGGGGCGGGGGGCAAGGAGGTGGGAGCAGCAGTGGAGCAGCATGGTGGGAGGAGGGGCACCCTGCCCCGGAGGCACACAGTGGCGCCCCCCTGAGCACGGTGCCCTGGTGTGCGATTAATTCTCGTTACAAAAAATAATGCAGTAATTTGGTTTGAGCTAATCACATGCATTAACTGCAATTAATTGATAGCCCTAATTATTATTTTTGATTACAAATATTTGCACTGTAAAAAAACAAACGATAGTGCAATCTACAAGTTGAAGCATGAAGTGGCATACAAATGTTTAGCGTAACTGGCACGTAAATTCCTTGCAACGCTGGCTACAATAGTGCCATGCAAATGCCTGTTCTCACTTTCAGGTGATATTGTCAATAAGAAGTGGGCAGCATTATCTCCTGCCAATGTAAACAAACTTTTTTGTCTTTGCGATTGGCTGAACAAGAAGTAAGACTGAGTGGACTTGTGGGCTCTAAAGTTTTACATTGGTTTGTTTACGAGTGCAGTTATGTAAAAAAAATCTACATTTGTAAGTTGCACTTTCACGATAAAGAGATTGCACTACAGTACTTGTATGACGTGAATCGAAAAATACTATTTCTTTTATCTTTTTTACGGCGTAAATATTTGTAATAAAAAATAATAATATCTAGTGAGCACTGTACACTTTGTATTCTGTTTCACAGCGGTAGCCGTGTTAGTCTGTATCCGCAAAAACAACAAGGAATCCTTGTGGCATAGAGACTAACAAATTTATTTGGGTATAGCCCACGGAAGCTTATTCCCAAATCATAGAATCATAGAATATCGGAGTTGGAAGGGACCTCAGTGGTCATCTAGTCCAACCCCCTGCTCAAAGCAGGACCTAATCCCAACTAAATCATCCCAGCCAGGGCTTTGTCAAGCCTGACCTTAAAAACCTCTAAGGAAGGAGATTCCACCACCTCCCTAGGGAACCCATTCCAGTGCTTCACCGCCCTCCTAGTGAAAAAGTTTTTCCTAATATCCAACCTAAACCTCCCCCACTGCAACTTGAGACCATTACTCCTTGTTCTGTCATCTGCTACCACTGAGAATAGTCTAGATCCATCCTCTATGGAACCCCCTGTGACGTTGTGCAGTCTATATGATTTTGTAAAAACATGATAATAAGTGAATACAATGTAATTGGAATAGTTTTATAAAAACATGATAATAAGTGAGTTTAATGTAACTGGAATATGCTTCATGCAAAAGGTATCATCACAAAGCTTATAATCTACTGAGAGTGATCATCCTATTTGTATAAATGTATCACTCTTGTATCTAAAACTAGAAATATAAAATATAACTCTGAGGGCCTATTGTAATTATGCAAAGTGTGGGCCATTGATGGTGGTTTGGAATCTTGATGACTCCCATTAACCAGAGCCATTGTCTGCAGATGGCTGTATTTACCTGTGAGTCTTCCTGTATATGTGTGTGCTGGCAAGTGAATAATGCAGCCTTGCAGTGACATGTGATCATGTCACCTGAACTGGAATCCATCTTTAACCTGGTGCTTTTCCAGTGAGGGGTGGGGGAACCCAGAGGGACAAAGGATTCCCGCCTTATGCAAAAGATATATAAAGGGGTGGAAGAGAACAGAGGG
>QXTE01000588.1:127844-158268 GCA_003942145.1 Platysternon megacephalum
CCGTCCCTTAGTCCAGGGAGACCCGTGGGGCCAGCAGAGGGCCTGTGACCCTTTCTGTGCGTGTCCCTCTCTCCCGGGAGCGGCGTGGGGCCACCGGACACGGCATGCCGGCAGCCTGCCTGAGCCCTGCTGCGCCGCTGCCTGGGACTCGGGGGCAGGTTGTCAGATGAGATTTGTCCTGCATTTTGGGGGCCCCCCTGTCATTGGGGGCCCCGTGCCACCACACTGTTCGTTTCATGGTAAATCCGCCTCTGGCCTGAGCCCTGTTAAAGATTGAGCCGGGATTAGGTAACAATTAACGATTAGTGTGTTTGCTCTTGGACAACTAGTGCAGTCAGCCTGGTCCCTGTCTCACACGAGTAGTCTTTACTCATGTGAGCAATCCCATTGGTCTGAATAAGGCTTCCCCCATAGATAAGTGGGGCAGGAGGGGAAGCCTGGGCCGTTTACAGATGTGCTTTTTATCTTCTGCAGAGGAGTCAGCATTAACAGGGTCCGGTATTCTCTGTTTCCTTGGGAAGAGCCCTCAGCTTTTGGGGAGAGACACCAGCGTTGAGTTGCAGAGGCGTGGAGAGAGAGTGCTGAGATTCATCGATTCATTCCTCAATTCCATGGCCAGAAGGGACCATTGTGACCATCCAGTCCAGGGGTGGGCAAACTTTTTGGCCTGAGGGCCACATTGGGGAATAGAAATTGTATGGCGGGCCATGAATGCTCACAAAATTGGGGTTGGGGAGCGGGGGGGTGGGGGTGAGGGCTCTGGTTGGGGGTGCGGACTCTGGGGTGGGGCTGAGGATGAGGATTTTGGGGTGTAGGAGGGTGCTCTGGGCTGGGACTGAGGGGTTCAGAGGGCGGGAGGGGGATCAGGGCTGGCGCAGGGGTGCGGGAAGGGATGCAGGTTCTGGCTGGGGGTGCGGGCTCTGAGGTGGGGCTGGGGATGAGAGGTTTGGGGTGCAGGAGAGTGCTCCGGTCTGGGATCGAGGGGTTTGGAGAGCGGGAGGGAGATCAGGGCTGGGGCAGGGGGTTGGGGCATCGGGAGAGACCCACGGTTGCAGGATCTGAGCAGCGGTTACCTCAAGCGGCTTCCGGAAGCAGTGGCATGTCCCTTCTCCGGCTCCTACGGAGCGCCAGAGGGGGCCATTGGAGCACATGGGAGCGGGGCCATGCCATGGCTTCCGGGAGCCGCGTGGTGTCGGCCCCCGACCCAGCGCCCCGGCCGGAGCGGGGCCGAGCGGCGTGGTGCGGCCCCCGACCCAGCGCCCCGGCCGGAGCGGGGCCGAGCCGCGTGGTGTCGGCCCCCGACCCAGCGCCCCGGCCGGAGCGGGGCTGAGCCGCGTGGTGTGGCCCCCGACCCAGCGCCCCGGCCGGAGCTCACATGCCAGCTTAAAACAGCTCGCGGGCTGGATCTGGCCTGCGGGCCGTAGTTTGCCCACCCCCGATCTAGTCGGACCTCCTGTACAGCACAGGCCAGAGACCTGCCCCACAATCATTGCTAGTGTAAGCGGGGGAATGGTCCCATTATTTTGGGGAACTTTCCTGGCTTATACACGACCCTGGTGATATGGGCTAGCGAAAGGATCTGAGTCCTCGCTCCCACTCCCTTTACCCAGAGCCCTGCCTGACCTCGAGGGCTCCCCTTCCACTCTCCTGGGGGGCAGAGTCCTCGCAACCCCAACAAGGCTGGGCTCAGGATACCTGAGGGACTCAACCCCCAACCTTGTCGTGGTCACTTAGGGCAGGGACTAGGGTGTCCCCACTCTGGGGTGCTCTCTCTGCACTGGGTGCTTCCCTGGCCCACTGATCATTACATACAGTTCAAAGCAAATACAATTTATTAAACAGCAAGTCATTTTTTAAAAATAAGGAAAGGTTAAAGGAAACATGGGAAAGGTTAAAGGAAAACCCGTCACCCCACTCTGTGGCACAGGGACACCACAACCAGCGTCTCTGGAATGTCAGGGAAGTTCACAGTCTGTTCCTCACACGTCGCAGGCCCCTGCCCAGGCCCTGGCTGTGCTGCAGGGAGGCTGCGGGTCGGACACTTGCTCTGGCGGTGGCCACACGCCCTCAGGCTCTAGGTGACAGGACCCTTCTTCCCAGCGTCAGCCCCCCCGTCGGAGTTACAATCCCCCTCCAAGTCTGGCCTGCAAGGCCTCTTGGCTGGGGGTGTCTCCCAGCACTGGGCCCGCTGCCCAGGGTCCCCCTCGCTCTGCCCAGCAGCTCCCCGCTCCTGGCTCCAGACCGCTCTAGCCCCAGCTCCTGCTCCACTCTGCCTCAGCTCCAGCCCCAGACTGCCGCAGCACGGATGCTGCTCTGCCTCCAGCCCCCCCCAGGCTGCTTTTCTGGCCCCTCTGCCTCTGATTGCTGCACACACACAGTTCTCCTCCCAGCACAGGTCTGCTCTCTGGGCTGCTTCTGTGGCTCTGCTCCCAGCATGGACCTGCTTCCTGGGCTGCTTCTCTGGCTTTTGTTGCTGTGGCTCTGCTCCCAGCACTGACCTGCTCCCTGGGCTGCTTCTCTGGTTGTTCTCTCTGGCTGGCATGGCTCTGCTCCCCAGCTCAGCTCGGGCCCCGGCCCTGCTCTCTCCTTAGCTTGGCCCCACTCTGTCTGATCCAGGCAATTCCAGCTCACACAGAGGATGGGACACTCCTGGCCTCCTGACTCCCTCATTGGCCTGCCCGCCATGTCAATCAGGCTGACCTGGAGCATTGGCCTCTCCCCATTCCTCCTGGGGACTGTCAGTCTCAGGGTCCTGATTTCCCATCAGCCCTTCCCCTTTCTTTTGGCACTGGGAGCCAGCCAACCAAAACGCCCCACTGAATGTTAGTAAGGGGCCAACAGTCCCCTTACATTCCCCCTTGCTAAAATTCTGCCACAGCCACAATATTCACACCGGTACATCCGGGCCCCATATTAACAACATATACCCACATCATATCATATAAAAAAAATTAATAATTTAAGAAAATAATATTTAACATTCTATGTCTACTTCTTCATACTATACATAATAATATTCATTAAAACACTACACAGAACCAATAACATAATCATTTCTAAGTTTAACAGGCAATACACCCTTAGTAGTTCTCTGGGACCTTCTTAAGACTGATGATTCATTACCCATATTTTCTATTGGCCTGTCCCTGGATAACACCAGGTCAATTTGAGGGATCTGGCCATTTTCATCAGGGTTTGGGTTTGCCCCGTTGGTTTCAATCTCCTCAGGAAATGCTGCTCTATGCCTCCTACGAGCCCTGGTCAAACTAAAAGTCCAATGTTTGAACTGGTCCCTATGTACTACTCTCTCAGGACCTCCTTGTTCAGGCTGGATAGTGTAAACTGGCAGTTCGGGATTGTTGTGGGTGACCACAGTGTGGGGATTTGACTCCCACTTGTCCTGTATTTCATTACGTCTCCAGTGTCTATGGTTAGGAATTGGTACACAGTCACCAGATCTGATGAGAGCCCCACTGGACTTGCGATCATAAGTCCTTTTCCTACTTTGGGCTGTGTCTTTAGTTGTACTGAGAGCAACTTCATGGATACCTTTGACCCAGTCATCAAAATTGGTCACCTCATCCTTAGAAAAGACTTCTTGATGCTTCTGAGGCAACGCCCTTAAGTTAGCCACCTGCGCAGGAATCAGCCCTTTGAGCGCCGCTTGAACTGGAACTGGCTGTCTCCCACCACATCTTTCTTGAGGAAAGGCAACTTGTTCTCTCTTCTCCCTCCTTGTCACCCATTTCCATTGTCTTCAAATGTTACCTTCACCTGAGGAACCGCTCCCTCAGGCCGGTGTACCTCTGCAGTTCTGTTTCCAGGATGCAACTCCACAGCCTTTGCACTTGAGTTTAGAAGACTCACTGGTACTCTTCCTTTGATGGCATTAGTTGGTACATTGGCTGGCTGGAGCCCATTATGTAGACTTACCCCAGAGGTAGGCTCTACAAGCACTCGATATCTATTGGTATTTCCTGGTACCCAGCAGTGTTCATCAAGGATCTTCCCTCTCTGAGGAGGAATAACAGTCTTCTGTTTTCTGCCCACTTTAACATTTCCAATCTGCCCTGCGGGGCCCAGGGAACAGCTCTGCCTCTCCACTCGAGCCTACTCTAATCAGCACAGCATTCTTCTTAGGGTGCCCATGACGGGTCATCTCCTGGCAACATTAGCTCCTTCAGATCACTAATGATGTTCATCCCTAGAATGCCTGGGACTCCTTCTCCCATATGGCTTCCTTCAGAGCCTTTGTCTTTCAGGATGAAGTTGCATTTTCCTGGCAGTGTCTGGCCCACGTAGTGTATGTCTGCTTTGAGGCATCCCACCACTGGGACTGCCAGTCCATTAACTGCTGTTAGATGTACAAACCATGTGTTGTGCATGGTCAGCTCCTTGTCCTTCAGATATTTTTGAAAATGTGACTCAGTAATGGTGGTGACTTCTGAGCCAGTATCTAACAAACATCTGGTCTTCACCCCTGCTATACATACTTCAGCAGTTAGACAGTCTCCAAATGCTTGCTTACAGAAGTCGCTAGATATGCTGGAGCTGCCCACGTTCCTCTCAACACTGTATGCAGAGTGATTTTCCATCAAGGACAGGCCTAGGAATCATAGAATCATAGAATATCAGGGTTGGAAGGGACCTCAGGAGGTATCTAGTCCAACCCCCTGCTCAAAGCAGGACCTAATCCCAACTAATCCTTCTGCTACTGCTTGGCTTTCTACTGTAGATGGACCACTCACTCCTGGCGCCCCATTGGTTTCGAGTGCCTGGGACTCTGCTCTCCTTCCCAGTGGACATTCTTGGCTAGTATGTCCTGGCCTTTCACAAGTGTAACAAATGTACCTTCCCAGCTCGTCCTTCAGTGGGGATCTTCGGGGTCCTGGGGCCCTTGGATATTTTGGCATACTAATGGGATTTTTTTCTTTCATCAACTAGGTCATCACTTTCAGCATCTTTTCCTGTTGGACCGCCTTTTGGACAGCTTCGCTTAAACTTTCCAATGTTAACTGTGTTTGGGGCAGGGTCTTCCCCCAGCTGTTGCATTCACTAGGCCCCCACTTCGTGTATGGGGGTTAGGCTTGGCCCTCTCTTCCACAGGAACTTCCTGTTCTTCCGACCACATAATGGCAGCCTGCATGAGTTCATGGAACTTCTCACCACTCTCTTCCTTCAACCTTCTTTTCATTTCACGGCGGAAGGAATCATCCTGGAGCCCCAGCACCAACTGCTCTTTTAGAACCGTATCTGGGTCTGGAACTCGTTGAGGGTCTCGCCGCTCCACTTTGCTCATTCTTTCCTGGAGATCATACGCATATGCCAGGAGTTTCACCGGGCTCCTGCTTTCTCTCAAAGAACTCCTTTAGTTGGGTTCCAATAGGTACCTTGTCTCCATACACTTCTAGGAGGAGTTCAAATACCTTTTCCACATCTTTCTTGTCTGTCATTGCCATGAATTTTACTGTGGCCTTGGCCTGGCCCTTGAGGTGTTCCTCTATGAAGTCCACATGATCTTCTTCAGGTACTCTTAGCACACGCAGAGCTGCCTTCACAGACTTGACCCACTCCTTTACCGTAATGTCTCCTGGTCTAGTCAGGAAGTCACCAAACTCTGTGACCTTCTGCTCCCATAGCACATAAATAGTAGGGGGTTTCTTAGCTTCTGATGCCTGTTGGTCTATTACTGCCTTAGTCCGTGATAAGGCTTCTCTCTGTTCTGTTCTAGCTTGTTGTAATGCCTCAGCTTGGTCTGATAATCTGCGCTGAAGTTCAGCAAACTGGGCCCGTAGTTCTTCAGTTCCAGCCATGGTAGGGTTCTCAACCAGGCCTGGACAGTGCTACCAGAACTCAACCAGTAAACCAATGGGGTGGACCCTATGGATAGGATCCTGTTCGTGATGCCAATTATGTAAGCTGGGGAACGGTCCCGCTATTGTGGGGGACTTTCCTGGCTTATACACTACTCCGGTGAGGTGGGCTAGTGAAAGGATCTGAGTCCTCACTCCCACTCCCTTCACCCAGAGGCCTCCCTGACCTCGAGGGCTCCCCTTCCACTCTCCTGTGTGGCAGAGTCCTTGTAACCCCAACAAGGCTGGGCCGAGGATACCTGGGAGGCTCCAGCCCCCCTGAGGTCCGACTGGCCGAGTCCCAGAGCAGCAGGAACAGGAAGTTGCCTGACAACTGGGCTCCGCCCTGTTTTGGACTGTGTGCCTTGTGCTCTCTGCTACCCATTCCTGCTGCCCCCACCCCCAGCTCATTTTCCTGGCATCCTGACCCAGCTTGATGCCTGGCATCTGACTGGAGGTTCTGCTCTCCAGTTTGTCTCCTGCCTCTGACCCCTGATATCCTGACCCAGCTGACTCTTGAGTCCTGTCTCATGATTGCAGACTCCGACTACTAGATAGGCAGGCTCCTTGAGATGATCCAGTGAGCGACGGGGGGGAGGGGGTAGAGGAGCGAGTGATGGGGTGGGGCCTTTTTGGGGGGAAGAGATGGAGAAGGGGCCAGGGACTTGAGGGAAGAGGTGGGCCAGGGCCTTGGGGAGAAGAGGCAGAGCAAGGGGAGGGTCTTGGGGGGAAGAGGCAAGTCGGGGGTGGGGCCTCGTGGGTTCAGTTACCAGCAATTACAAAGATGGCAACTCTTTTACCCTTTTTAAAAATTGGCACAACATTGGCTTTCTTCCAGTCTTCTAGAACTTCCTCAGTGTTCCAAAACTTACTGAAAATCAACATTTAAGGGTCCAGCGAGCTCCTCAGTCAGCTCTTTTCAAACTCTTGGATACAAATTCTCTGGACCTGCTGTGTTAAAAATGTCTAACTTTAGTAGTTGCTGTGTGACATTTCCCTGAAATGCTAGTGGAAAGGAAAGAATGTTGTCATCATAGAATGAGATTACATCATCTGTTTTCCCCCCAAATACAGAACAGAAATATTTACTAAACACTTCTGCCTTATTTAATCATCCATAATGCAAAAAAAAAAAAAAAATTCTACCTTTGCCATTTAATAAGGACCAATACTGTTGTCAGGATTCTTTTTGTTCCTATGTATAACTAATTCCTTGCGTGTCTCTGTCTAGGATTTGCTTGTCTCTGTCTAGGATTATGAGCACAGAATAAATTGTGGGCTACTGAAGAAAATGTCTTCTATGGTTGATTTATCAGCAAAAAAAAAAGGGGGGGCGGGGGAGAAGAGAGCCTATGAACTGGGGTAGAATTTGTGTCTTTTTCTGTTGTAACAAAAACATATGTTTGTATTTTATTTGTATTTTAGAACTGCTGTTGCATGGGTAAATAAGTATTGGCTGCTCTTAATGAAACTGAATCAGACAACAGCCTGACAACAGAGACTAAAGCCCAGGTTATAACAGAGCCAGACTTGACCATTAACGCTCCAGGTACAAACGATCCGTGAGTGCAGGGGTGTCACTCCTGAGTGACACCAGCGTAACGGACAGTAGACTCAGGCCAGTAACTAGAGGCCAGATGGGCCTCCCTGCCAAAAGTTTCCTCTTATTTGTTTAATTATGAAACTCTCCTTCTGTTGGCTGCAGTTTCGGGTAGTTAATGAGAAACCCTGGAGATTGGGAAAGGTCACTGGCTAGGCCATATAAGGCTCCTGCTCTTCTAGTTCCATTTCTGCAGCCACACAGGTCAGAGCAAACACCCAGCATTACATAAACTGAACGACCCAGTGCGGCCAGGCCAAGGCACTCCCCTGGCAGGAACGAAACCAGCACAATGTCCAAACTGGTGGAGTGTGTCCCCAACTTTTCCGAGGGCAATAACAAAGAGGTAAGGGGCTGGGTTCTCTCTGGGCCGTGTGACTTGCTTTGTGGAGATAAACGGTGTGCAAGGGCCTTGGCTTGTTTGCTTTTCACCTGCCCTGGGTGCTGCTTTGTGTTGATTGCCTCTGGGCTGAAGCGATGACGTTTGGGCCGGAGTTAATGCTTGTAGCTTGTCCTCAGATGACAGCTCCTCCGACACGTATCAGTGGCAGCTTACAGCATGTCCCCCGGGGTGCATGACCCAATGACCTCACCTCCCCTGGCACCTCTCAAATACTCCTACGGGAATCCGGGGTGAGACTCCCTGAGCTCCAGGGGCGTGGAGCAGGCCCTGCGGTGTGCATGTCACAGCCATTTGTTCCAGATCACCTCTGCTGCCCCAAAGGGGAGACTCGCGGCTGTGGCTTGGGTCCCACATTGTCCGAGCTGGGGCTGAGCGAGGATGCCATCCCATACCCCCTCCCCCGGAGCGCTCCTGGCTGGAGCAAGCTAGTTTCCCCAGTGCCACGGGGAGATGCTGAGGAGACCATCCAGCTCCAGGGGCTTTGGCATGAGCAGCCTTGCTCCGGTTCTCCAGTGGGGGCAGGCTTGTGTGCTTGCCGTGCTCTGCCCTTGCTCCATTGCTGCTGTTGGAGTTTTCCTTTGCCCGGCCAGCGCTGGAAAGGCCCAAGGCCAAGCTCACTGCCCTGCTCTTCCCGAAGAACAGCAGCTGGAATCCCCGCTCCCTCCTGCTGCCCTCTGGTCCCCGCGCAGCGCTGCGCCTCCTCCCCAAAGTGCCCAGCGGTAATTACAGGTGGGGCCGGGAGCACTGGCACTTCCCATTATAAGACCCTGATTCAGTTGCTTATAAGTTTGCCAAACTTCAACCATTTGGGCTGAAATTTTCCATGTTGTCCTCAGCCTGATCTTCAGTTTGACTTTACATTTCACCCCGAACAGTTCAGCCATTTCTGAGAAAATGGTCAGGGAAAAATACATCGGTTTGCCCATGTTAAAAAATTCGGAACCCCTTTCTTATGAGGAGCTCCAGAGCCCCCGTGTTTGGAGAAGGCACTGGAAACGTGACGTTCCCGGCCATTGTGTCCGGAAGGTGCCTCTGCAATACCTCTAAAAATCCACCCTGATCTGGCCACCTCACAAGCTGCTGAAAAATCAGTTTGCACACACGCAGCCTGAGTTCTAATGCCCTGCCGAATCTGTCTGCACTGAGCATGCTCCACCCAGGGCTGAGCAGCTGTTTGAGGAGGAGACTGGGCCACGGAGCCGGGCAGGGCACTGAGGCGGGATGGGGAAGCCGAGGAGACAGCCTGGGATGGGGAGCTAGCGGTGTGTGGAACGTGGGTGATGGTGGGAAGTGACTGGAGAGCTTGCACAAAGGGCTGGAAGAGGGAGAGCGGAGGAGTGGAGACTGGAACTGGCAAGGGGAGGAGAATTGGACTGGGATGAGGAGCCAGGTATGGGGAAGAGGCAGGACTGGGACAAGGACAGGTTTCAGGGGATGGGGAAGAAGGGTCTGTGACCTCTAGAGAACATGTCCCCCTTCTCCCCCCACCCCTCCCCCAAGCCTGGGATCTCTGAGTCTCACACTTCCTCTGCTGCCAGCAAAAATCTGTGAAACCCACTGGCAGAGTGGGTGTCTCTCCCCACTAATGCTCCCCTGGGCACCGAAAGAGGCCGGAGTCTGGTGGAAAAAATAGCATGTGATCATGTCATTGAAGGCGGTGCAATCCTGCGTGTGCACCAGGGGGCTCTGTTAATGGTCCACAGGCAACCTTGTTTCTGGCATTTCCGAACTTTTGAGTGTTTGACTTTGCAGCATTAGCATTTTTAGCATAGCTTTTGTGTGTCACTGATGTGTATTTGGAGGTATATAAAAGGGGCTTCAGAGCATTGCGCTAGGTGCCCCCACCATAAAGTTCAAAACCAGAAATAAAACTGTCAGCAGAAGACAAAACGTCTGTTCCCCACCTCCCCCAGAGCAGCCTTCACCAACCCCCTCTCTCTGCAGCAGTGTGTGCAAACAGAGGCCCCTTGCGACATGCCTGAAGGCCAGCTGCCCTAGGCTAGTCCAGCCCCTCCCAGGGAGAGCTCCTCACCACCAGCTGCTCTTTTAAACTGAGGGCCCCTCTGCTGAGCAGCGCTGTAGCTGCATGGCCCAGAGAGAACGGCGTCCCGAGCATCAGGTCCTGGGACAGGCAGGGCTTTAGAGCTCAGAACTAGCACCTTAAATTCAATCCAGGAGCCACGCAGAGCACAGCCACTAGGAGACAACAGTCATGTGTTCCCACCAAGCAGCAGCACTGCCTAACAGGCGCCGTTGCACTCTGCACCGGCCTATGCTTTGGGCTTGAGTTAAGGATCTGACTGTTTGGATCAGCTGATTGGATTTTCAGAGAACAGCATCTTGTTGCCACAGCAACAAGGTTCCAGCCCCAGAGCTTGGTATGTTCACATCTTATGAAAAGTCCAGTTGAGTGAGTTGTTTTCACACACGGCTTCTGTCAGAGCCACGCCCTCTGGCCTTGTTACAACATTTGTCCTGTGTTTGTATGGCCCCTCGCACAACAGGTCCTGGGCCATGACTGGGACGTCTGGGCACTACGGTTCTACACATAATAAGTAAATAAATTAATAGATAATAAAATCAAAATCTCTTCTCCCACATGAGTGCTGGGAGAGTGTGTGTGTGTGGGGGAGCTGGAGTTCATTGAAGTGTTAAACCTGCTGAGAAATACTGAATGGAGTCACATCCCAGGAACCCCCCGGGACTTGGGGAGTGTAAGGCAGTGATGGATGGCAGTAGAATAAGGGGCATCGGTGTTTTGTGTTGAAAGAGCACGCTGGAATTCCACAGCACTGAATGTGTATGCAGTCCATACAAAACCAATGTGGAGAGAATGAGCAGGGTGCCCGGCTTCGTGCTCAGATTACTTACATCAGGGGTCTCAAACACGCGGCCCGCGAGCTCCTCCCGGCCCCCCTGCCCCCCCCCTGTTTACCTGGCCGACCAGCACCGGGGGCAGGGCAGATTCCCTGCTTGCTTGCCCTGCCGCGGCGCCGCACCAGGAAGCGGCTGGAAGCTGGGGGAGGAGGGGCGCAGGGATGTGTGTGGCTGTTGCTTCAGGCACCGCCCCCAGAAGCTCCCATTGGCTACAGTTCCCCATTCCCGGCCAATGGGAACTGCTGGGGGCGGTGCCTGAAGCAACAGCCACACACACCCCTGCGCCCCTCCTCCCCCAGCNCCCCTGCTGCACCCTGCACCCCAACCCCTTACCCTGAGCCCCGTGCTGTACCCCGACCCCCTGCGCTGAGTCCCCTGCCGCACCCCGACCCCCTGCTCTGAGCCCCCACCGCACCCCACACCCCCTCCTGTGCCCCCTGGCAGGGAGGGGGCAGAGTTGGGGTGGGGATTTCGGGGAAGGGGTTGGAATGGGGGCAGGGAAGGGGTGGGAAGAGGCGGGGCAGGGGCGGGGCCTCATGGAAGGGGTGGAGTGGGGGCGGGGCCGAGGGCGGCGGGGTGGGGGGGTCAGTAAATGCGGCCCTCGGCCCAATGTACTAGTCCTCATGTGGCCCTCGAGGTCATTTGAGTTTGAGACCCCTTGTCAGCTCTTTGGTGTGTGTTTGTACAGCGCCTAGCACCAGGGGGCCTGGGCCAATACTGGGGCTCCTAGGCACTACTAGTAATAATAATCAATGGACTGCAGCTTTAATCCTGCCCTCCGTGCATTGTACGTCTTTAATTACATGATGACATGCTGATTCGCAGCTCAAACAATTGTAGACTATTTTTTCTACGTCCTTAGTCACATGTGTAATATCTTGTACACTGGCTTCTTTTTAGAGCAGTGTGGCCTAGCAAATAGAGCACAGGACTGGGACATGGGAGACCTGGGCTCTGTTCCTGGCTTTGCCATTGGCCTGCTGAATGGGCTTGGACAGGTCACATCTGTGCCTTAGTTTCCCCATCTGTAAAATGGAGGTGATGATATCTTGACTTTAGCAAAGCTTTTGATACGGTCTCCCACGGTATTCTTGCCAGCAAGTTAACGTAGTATGGGCTAGATGAATGGACTATAAGGTGGATAGAAAGCTGGCTAGATTGTCGGGCTCAACGGGTAGTGATCAACGGTTCGATGTCTAGTTGGCAGCCGGTATCAAGTGGAGTGCCCCAGGGGTTGGTCCTGGGGCCGGTTTTGTTCAACATCTTTATCAATGATCTGGATGATGGGATGGATTGCACCCTCAGCAAGTTCGCAGATGACACTAAGCCGGGGGGAGAGGTAGATATGCTGGAGGGTAGGGATAGGGTCCAGAGTGACCTAGGCAAATTAGAGGATTGGGCCAAAAGAAATCTGATGAGGTTCAACAAGGACAAGTACAGAATCCTGCACTTAGGACGGAAGAATCCCATGCACTGTTACAGGCTGGGGACCGACTGGCTAAGCAGCAGTTCCGCAGAAAAGGACCTGAGGATTACAGTGGATGAGAAGCTGGATATGAGTCAGCAGTGTGCCCTCGTTGCCAAGAAGGCTAACGGCATATTGGGCTACATTAGTAGGAGCATTGCCAGCAGATCGAGGGATGTGATTATTCCCCTCTATTCGGCACTGGTGAGGCTACACCTGGAGTATTGTGTCCAGTTTTGGGCCCCCCCACTACAGAAGGGATGTGGACAAATTGGAGAGAGTCCAGTGGAGGGCAACGAAAATGATCAGGGGGCTGGGGCACATGACCTATGAGGAGAGGCTGAGGGAACTTGGCTTATTTAGTCTGCAGAAGAGAAGGGGGGGGGGGGGGATTTTATAGCAGCCTTCAACTACCTGAAGGGGGTTCCAAAGAGGATGGAGCTCGGCTGTTCTCAGTGGTGGCAGAAGACAGAACAAGAAGCAATGGTCTCAAGTTGCAGTGGGAGAGGTCTAGGTTGGATATTAGGAAACACTATTTCATTAGGAGGGTGGTGAAGCACTGGAATGGGTTACCTAGGGAGGTGGTGGAATCTCTATCCGTAGAGGTTTTTAAGGTCCGGCTTGACAAAGCCTTGGCTGAGATGATTTAGTTGGGAATTGGTCCTGCTTTGAGCAGGGGGTTGGACTCGATGACCTCCTGAGGTCCCTTCCAACCCTGATATTCTATGATTCTATGAGGAGCCAGCGAGCTACTACTGCTGCTAGGTTTAAAAAGTGTCCTGCTGGCTTTCTCCACCAGTCCTTCCGTCAGCCTGACGGGCTCGTTAGGGTGTCAGGGGTACTGAGCAGACGCAGCTGAGGGCCTCACTCCTGACACAAGGCGGAGGAGGTAATGTCTTTTATTGGACCAACTTCTGTTGGGGAGAGAGCCACGTTTTCGAGCTGACACAGGTTGCATATGACCTACAATCTGATTGTCTTGAGAAAGGCCATAAACAAACTTCTCTGTAAAATATTGTTACTCTGTTTCTTTACTGCAGGTGACTGTATACCAGAGTTTGTACTTGATTTGAAAGTTATCAGTATATTTCTAAGTGGACAAACAACAAGGGTATTGAAAACTGAATGATCTCATACACTGACATAAAAATGTATGTGTCACGGACTCTCAGGCCCGGTGCTCTCTCGGCTCCGTACAGTCCCCGGGAGTAACCCCCTTCAGCGTGACATCCCCGTCAGCTCCCAGGACCGCACCTCTGAGCCTTCAGGACGCCTGTCTCTCACCATGGGCCCCCTCAGGGAGTTCACTCGCTCTGGACCCTCAGGGCCTCCACCCCCAGAGGGGGCAATGCCACCGCGATCTCTAGCCTGCGGTGACTCTCAGCCAGCCTAAATCAGAGGGGTTTATTGTATGTCTGGAACACAGCACAGACAGTTCTCAGGGCCTCGAGCACAGAAAGTCTCAGCACAGTCCGGATGGGACTGTCCAGCGTCCAGGTGGCTCAGGCTGATCTTCGTCCCTGGTCTAGAAGCCCCCTCCTTCCGGTCGACCACCCTATATCACCTTCCTCAAAGCCCCTCCTCCGTCCTTTGTCTTCAGTCCCGGGCAAACGGATCACCTGGGCCCTCTCTCTTCCATCCCTGGCAGGTCTGATCACCAGAGTCCTCTCTCCTCAACCCTTTGTCCTCCCCCTGGCCAAAATCATTGGGCTCCCAAGATGGGGTGGGCCTCTGGGGCCTCTGGGTCACTGGTGACTAAGTTCCACAGCATCCAGGCCATTGTCCGGGGCCAGCTTGCAAGGCGAGGTCACACCTGGCCCTTTGCAGTAACAAACCCCTCTCCCCCACACCTTGTTACACATGCAGCACGCAGGGAAAACCAACACACACAGTGTTCATGCACAATGCTAAGAAAATCTCCCCCTTCATCACAGCATGCTTGTTTCCAGATGGAAAGAATTTACTGCAAGCTATATTAATGAAACCCCATTAACAGTGTTAGAGTCATGCTGCAATTTAATTCTAAACCCTTGTATTACATATGCTAGCACTTTTCCATTATTCTGTGTTGCTATACATCATCTGTAGTCAGTTTTCTAAGTACAGCATACTGTACAGTATTCATATAAAATACTTTTGTGGACTGTCTGCCATGCAGTGTAATACATAGGTTACGAGCGGCTCACATGCATCGCTATGGTTATAGGAAAAAACAGTCTACGAGGACTTTGTATTATGTGAGCAATTCTATATGTTAATGTAATTAAATAAACAAGACACATACACAACAGGGGCCAGGTTAAGTTGCACATTAGGAAGGAATAATCCTAATAAAATGGGAAATGACTGCCTAGGAAGGAGTATTGCAAAAAAGGATCTGGGGGTTTTAGTAGATCACAAACTAAATATGAGTCACCAGTGTAACACTGTTGCAAAAAAAGTGAACATCATCCTGGGATGCAAGACACGAGAAGTCATTCTTCCACTCTACTCAACACTGATAAGGCCTCAACTGGAGTATTGTGTCCAGTTCTGGGTGCCACATTTGGGGAAAGATGTGAACAAATTGGAGAAAGTCCAGAGGACAGCAACAAAAATGATGAAAGGTCTAGAAAACATGAACTACGAGAAAAGATTGAAAAAATTGTGTTTGTTTAGTCTGGAGAAGAGAAGACTGAGAGGGGACATGATAACAGGCTTGAAGTATGTAAAAGGTTGTTATAAGGAGGAGGGTGATAAATTGTTCTCCTTAACTTCTGAGGACAGGACAAGAAGTAATGGGCTTAAATTGCAGCAAGGGAGATTTCCTAACTACCAAGGTAGTTAAACTCTGGAACAAATAGCGTAGGGAGGTTGTGGGATCTCCGCCATTGGAGTATTTAAGAGCAGGTTGGACAAACACCTGTCAGGGATGGTCTAGACAATGCTCAGTCCTGCCTCAGCGCAGGGGACTGGACTAGAGACCTCTCGAGGTCCCTGCCGGTCCTACGTTGCTCTGATTACGCTGAGCAGCTACTTTTCAGTCCCCGGTGCAGGCTGTGATTTGGAGCTGGAGGGTGATGTTAGGGGCTGTGCTTTGAACGCGAATGATTCCTCTGCGAGCCGAAGTTTGGCTCCCGGCTCACTTTTAGGTGTGCATTTGAAGCCTTGACAAACCCAGCCATGTCTCGGCTCCTTTCTTTAGCAGACTCCATGCTGGGCTGCCTATTGAGAGGAAGCGTTAATGGGCCGGGCATAGCTCTGAATGGCGGAGCCCCCTTCTTCGGCTGTGCTCTCTTGCAGGTGATCGATGCCATTGGCGAGGCCGTCTCTCAGACACCGGGGTGCATCCTGCTGGATGTGGATGCCGGCCCGTCCACCAATCGGACGGTCTACACCTTTGTGGGGAGTCCAGACGCCGTCGTCGAGGGGGCTCTGCGTGCAGCCAGAGTGGCTTTTCAGCTCATTGACATGGGCAAGCACAGAGGTGATCAGAGTGGTGGTGGGGCAGGAGGACGTGCTGCTCGGCGGGGCCCAGGGGAGTGAGCTGCGGCACAGCCTACTGCCGAAGGTCTCAGCTGTCAGGTCCAGCATGGATCTGGCTGAGGTGATTTGCCAAAGCCAACACAGAGCAGCAACTTCAGGCCCAAACCGGAGCAGCCATGAGTGCGGGCTGTGCTCGAGTCAGGGGATCTCCCTGGGAGCACTACTCAGATTGCTATTGGACGGCTCTCCCTCTCCGGTCTCATGACGTTAAGCCACTCGGTCCCTAGTCTGTAGCAGTGCATGGGATTCTTCCGTCCTAAGTGCAGAACTCTGCACTTGTCCTTGTTGAACCTCATCAGGTTTCTTTTGGCCCAATCCTCTAATTTCCTCCCTGTGATGTACAATGGAAGCCCGGCGGGCAGCTGTTAGGGGAGCCGAGCGCTCCCTGCAGCTGGAGCTCCATTGCACAGTCACTTTTCAAACAGAGCCTCCCCATGTCCTGTGGGAGGCCAACAAATCTACCCAGGCAGGTGCAGGCTGTGATAGGAGCAGAGATTCCACATCTCCCTCTGACGGCCCTGAACTTGTGGTCGTTTTCTTTTTGGCTGGAATAAACAAGGCGGACAGTTGAGCAAATACAGTGTAATCGGTTAGTCCTGTCACGTCAATGGCCCTGATGCAGGAGGGGGGCTAGTCTAGTCCTGAGATCATAAGGAATGAATAAATAAAGTTCGGCCATATCTAAACTGGCTCATCCTCCCCTCCCCTTCCCTCCTCTCCCCTTCCCCCCCCCCCCACGCACCTCCATGCCCCTCCAGGCCTCTATGCACATCTCTGGAATGTTGCTTATCCCCTTTAAAAGATTCCGTGTGCTTCTTATAAACATAACACTTTGCTTTCCTAGGAGAACATCCCCGGATGGGTGCCCTGGATGTCTGTCCTTTCATCCCAGTGAGGAATGTCACCATGGAAGAATGCATTCGCTGTGCCAATCTGTTTGGGCAGCAATTGTCAGTGGAGCTGGGCGTGCCTGGTGAGTTGGTGATGGAGAGGGGAGAGAATTCTGTCTGTATACACCTCTTTTCTGACCTCTTCAGTAATTCCACGCTCTCCCCCTGTGCTCACATAGACATAGTACATTGTTCCGCTCCGATTCTGCACTGGGACTGTCCTGCCAGGATAAAAACAAACAAACCCCTTTTAAAAGAGTTAACTTAGGCTAAAATGTCTGTCATTAAATTATCCCAGCAAGAGAAGTGTATGAGATTTGAGATCTGTCACATGTGAGCAAGGAGGGCCGAGGTTTCCAAAAATATCACAAGTGATTTGGGGAGCCCAACCTGAGAGACAATTGAGAGAGTCTGATCATAGAGGCGGGCTGCTCAGCCCTGTCAGAAGCTCAGCTCACTCGAAGAGTCTCAGGACTGGAGGCACCCAAAATCACTAGCCGCTTTTCAAATTTTAAGCCCTAATTAGTAGGTACTCTTGGGAGTACTAGTAAAAATGCATAGGCCCTGCTGAGAGCACTTCGTACATTACTTCTGTTCTTGGTAGCAGGGAAAGTGCCGAATCGCTAACTCGTGACTTGGCTAAGCAAATGAAGGAGAAGCTGGTTTCAGTGTATATTTGTGATTTCCAGGCCTACACAAACATAGTTATTGATTTAAGACCCGAGAACTTTTATCACTTTTAAAAGCTTTCCATTTCCCCCTTAAGCTACGTGTGATTTCATTGGGGGCAGAATGTGGTGTCCATTGCCTTGGCGCATTATGTTAGAGCTGGCCTGTATTTGAACACCTTGGGAGATATCCAGGGCTTTTCCCAGTTTCCGCACCCACACTAACATGCATGTGGTGGATGGCTCCAGGCCAGTGGTCCGTCACATATGAATTTCCTCTTGCAGTGTACCTGTACGGAGAAGCAGCGCGGAAGGAGAGCAGGAAATCTCTGCCAGCAATCCGAGCCGGGGAATATGAAGCCCTCCCTGAAAAGGTTAGAGTTCTCGTGGTGTCTAGGAACCAAAGGGGTGCTGCTCACATTAGAGTGAGGGAGCCTCCGTGGATGCTCTGGGCGTTTTCACTGTTACACTTACAGTCTGCCAGCTGGGCGTCAGGTGGGCTTGTGCACTGGACCTGGCTTTGCCTAAGGAGGGGATTTTGATAGTATCACAGTGTTAGGGATCAGACAGCTGGCTTCAATACACTTCTCATTCCAGACAAAACACTTTGTTAAGGCTGGGAGGAATGGCCGTCCTTGGGCCTGGATGGGAGGTTGACTAGAGAGTTTGACATCACCACCTGAATGGTGTTTTCCACTTGGCTCTGAAAATGCACAAGCCAAACCATAGAATCATAGAATATAAGGGTTGGAAGGGACCTCAGGAGGACCTAATCCCAACTAAATCATCACAGCCAGGGCTTTGTCAAGCCTGACCTTAAAAACCTCTAAGGAAGGAGATTCCACCACCTCCCTAGGTAACCCATTCCAGTGCTTCACCACCCTCCTAGTGAAAAAGTTTTTCCTAATATCCAATCTAAACCTCCCCTAATATCCAATCTAAACCTCCAACTTGAGACCATTATTCCTTGTTCTGTCATCTGGTACCACTGTGAACAGTCTAGATCCATCCTCTTTGGAACCCCCTTTCAGGTAGTTGAAAGCAGCTATCAAATCCCCCCTCATTCTTCTCTTCTGCAGACTAAACAATCCCAGTTCCCTCAGCCTCTCCTCATAACTCATGTGCTCCAGCCCCCTAATCATTTTTGTTGCCCTCCGCTGGACTCTTTCCAATTTTTCCACATCCTTCTTGTAGTGTGGGGCCCAAAACTGGACACAGTACTCCAGGTGAGGCCTCACCAATGTCGAATAGAGGGGAACGATCACGTCCCTCGATCTGCTGGCAATGCCCCTACTTATACAGCCCAAAATGCCGTTAGCCTTCTTGGCAACAAGGGCACACTGTTGACTCATATCCAGCTTCTCGTCCACCGTAACCCCTAGGTCCTTTTCTGCAGAACTGCTGCCTAGCCACTCGGTCCCTAGTCTGTAACAGTGCATGGGATTCTTCCGTCCTAAGTGCAGGACTCTGCACTTGTCCTTGTTGAACCTCATCAGGTTTCTTTTGGCCCAATCCTCTAATTTGTCTAGGTCCCTCTGTATCCTATCCCTACCCTCCAGCGTATCTACCACTCCTCCCAGTTTAGTGTCATCTGCAAATTTGCTGAGAGTGCAGTCCACGCCATCCTCCAGATCATTAATGAAGATATTGAACAAAACCGGCCCCAGGACCGACCCTTGGGTATTGTGACTGGAGGAGACTTTTACCTTAAAAACTTTCAAATTCCTTGGGGAAGGGAAAGGCCTGGGTCTTAGTCTGCATCCTGTACAGCGTCAGCACTCAGTTAGTGATGGCAATCACCTCCTCCATACTTTTCTCTTCTTGCTTCTGCTTTGGAAAGCTGTGGGAAATATGCATGTGCCGTGTGTGTGAGAAAGTACGGACAGTAGCGCCCATATGGTGACTTTCTAGGCGTGTGGCAAACGGGTGTTTGGAGGGCTGAGGTTGTCCTTCCTAGGCCATGCAGGGGTGGAAAGGAGTTTCTGGAGGTGGCCAGCGGAGCTGCTGCTGAGCTGATCCTGTTAATGCTGCTGAGATTGTGTTGTATTGTTAAAGTGTGTTGGGGCTTCTAGGGCCAGATTTTTACAAGTATTTAGGTGCCTAAAGATGCAGAAGCACCTAATGGGATTTTCAAATCAGCCTAGGTGTCTTTGGTGCCTAAATACATTTAACAAGCTGAGGCCTAGAGCCTTGCAAAGGCAGGTTATTGGTTATTTTAAAAATTGAAATAAATTTAAAAAGTCAGTGAACTTGATAAGCCTGAAGTGCTTGGTTTTTTTGAGCATAAAAGAGGTTCTTAAAAGTGCTGGACCAGCCCTGGAGCAAGTGGAAGATCAGCTATTTCTTGTGATATTTCTAGCACTTTAGACTGCTAAGAAAGGGTGAAATCCCAGGCTGAAAGCTGGTGATTGGTTACCTTTTCCAGAGCTATTTTTGCCTAATTGCAGTACCTGGAATTGGCATTAGGGGACAGTGTAACGATTCTCATTAGGGGCTGGCTGTGCTTTGTTGGGACATTTGATACAGTTCTTGAAGCAGTGAAAGCCCAGCTCCCACCCTGTCAGTGGCCATGGCTGTGATATATACAGTATAACCTCAGTGCAACAGGCATGTAATCGTGCCCTGTGGGTTTGCCGGATTCGGATTACAGCTGTGTGAATAAGGGATTTTTCAGTTTGCCAGCCATTCTGAAAAATTGGGGGAAAAATAGTCTTGGGTTGGTCCCAAACCATTTTTTTTTAAATTATCAATTAATTGAACACACACACACACACACACACACACACACACACCATTTTGGGCCAAACCAAACATTCTATTCAACCTGAAACAAAACTTCTTGTTTTGATTTACAGCATTTTTTAATGTTTTCAAATTTTTCAAAATAAAATCAAGGGAAATGTTGAAACAAAAAGCCGTCTTGAGTTGAAGGTTTGAATTGTGGTGTTGGGATATTGCATATTTAGCACTGGCTGATCAGGCAGCATTGGTACTGCCCATGCCAGGAGCTTTGCTGGCTAACTCTTACAGATTGTAAGAAATGTTAATTGACAGGAAAGCTCCCTTACTTTCAGCATAAACACCCATGTTTTAAATGCCATTTTATTTTGGAGGAAATGAAGAGAATGCCCAGTAATCAGAGACCTCTTAGCCTATATTTGTCTGCTCAGTTTCATCTGCTATTAACAAGTAGAGATGAATAAGCCACTTCTCCAAGCGGTGGTACAAGCTCTGAGCCTGATTCTTCCCTCTGACACCCCAGTTTCACCCAGGCATAACTGTCTTCATTCCAGTGGAGTTACATGGAGTAACACCTGGGTGACGCATGCCACAGTGACCAAGAGATGGTCTGCAGGCAGTGCCTTCGTTACCGCTGTGCAAATAACCAAGTTTTTGGTTCGCTGATCAAACTGAAAAACTGGAGGGGAAATTTTGTTTAATTTTGAGTTTTATTCAAAGGAGTCTGCCTTAACCCAGCTGCGCCACCAGACTTTTAGCACCCTAAAATCTCCCGGTTTGGCTGCAGTAGCCTCTGGGAGATAGAGCCCGATTCCGAGAGACTCCCAGCAAATCTGGGAGGGTTGCCAACTCTAGGCCTCATCCCAACAATCACCCTGCCCCCCAGCTGCCACAGGCCTCACCCCAATGATCCCCCTTCCCCCCAGCTGCTACAGGCCTCATCCCAATAACTCCCTGCCCCCCAGCTGCTACAGGCCTCATCCCAATAACTCCCTGCCCCCAGCTGCTACAGGTCTCATCCCAACAACCCCCTCCTCTGCAGCTGCCACAGGCTTCATCCCAACGACCCCCCTGAATCCCAGCTGTGACAGGCTTCATCCCAACGACCCCCCTGAATCCCAGCTGTGACAGGCCTCATCCCAACGACCCCCCTGTCCTCCAGCTGCCACAGGCCTCATCCCAACGACCCCCCTGCCCCTCAGCTGTGACAGGCCTCATCCCAACGACACCCCTGGCCCCAGCTGCCAGGGGCCTCATCCCAACATCCCTCTGATCCCCACCTGTGACAGGCCTTATCTGAACAATCCCCTGGCTCACCGCTTCTATAGGCCTCATCCCAGAAATGTCTCCTAGTTGCCTCAGACCCTCCCTCAATCCTTCTCCCGTCTCCAACCAAGCCCCCTGGCTTCCTCCTCCAAAGTCAGTCTCTGACTCCCTGAAATTCTCCGTGGGAGAGCTGATATGGAACTCGATCAATACAGCATGTGAGGGCAGGGATATAATTACTGCCACTCAGCACGGTGTTATGGAAATAGGTCATGTCAAACACATCTATTGTCGTTCTTTGAGGAGCTCTCACGTTTGGTTGATGCAGGTAACTGTGTAGCTGTAGTAATACACTTTGACTTTTGGAAGGCAGCTGACTTTGTACCACAACAACACTGTTTGAAATTAGCATGAATAGCGCCTGGTAATGGATGAAGGACTGGCTAACGGACAGATCGCACAGGGTAGTTGTCAATGGGGAATCACCATCAAATGAGGTTCCCAGCAGGGTTACATCAGTAAGCTGGGCCCATTTAAACAAAATGCTTTTTAATACAGCCAAATACAAAGTTATATACATCTATGAAGAAGGGATGCCGACAGGTGGGGCGCTGTGACCTGGAGAGCCGTGACTCTGAAAGGCGGGTGGAAAGAAACTCAACATTAGCTCCGGTGTGATGGTGATACAGAAAGGGTTAATGCGATCCTGGGATGTGTAGAGAGGGGAGTGTGGACAAGTAGGGTGGTGATTTACCTCTGTACATGGCACTGGTGAGAGAATGTTGGAAAATTGGAGAGGGTGCAGAGAAGAGCCACAAAAATGATCTGAGGCCTGAAGAAAATGCTGTACAGTGGGAGATTAATGAGCTCAGTCTGTTTAGCTTATCAAAAAGAAGACTGGGAGGTGACTTGATACCCAGTATCTTCATTAGGAGAAAATACTGGGTACTAAAGGACTCTTTAGTCTAGCAGAGCAAGGCAGAGCAAACAGCAATGGCTGGAAGTTAAAACTAGACAAATGCAAAGGAGAAGTATGGCACCGATTGTTAACAATGAGGGTGATTAGCCATTGGAGCCAACCACCAAGGGAAGTGGTGGATTCTTCATCTCTTGATGTCTTCCACTCCAGACTGGATGCTTGTCGAAGAGATTGGCTATAGCCAAGCACAAGTCATTGGGCTCAATATAGGGGTAACTGGGGGAGTTCTTTGCCCAGGTCACATGAGATGATCTGATGGTCTCTTCTGGCCTTAAGCTCTATGGATCTGTGAATCAATGGCTCCCCATTCACTCTGGCTGCCCCATTCACCAAGCACCCCCTGCATCTCCCCAATCCCCTGTCACTACCTTCTCCATGGTGTGAGGGATGGCTCGTGCCTCCCCACCAGACCTGTCCCACAGCCCGGGGTGCCCAGAGCGGTCAGCAATGGTTGGTTGCTGGTAAGACATGTTGCCCACAGAGCTGTACAGAACTTGGCATCTCTGTGAGCTCCTGTTTTCATTTCCTAATAGTTTCTTAGAGTCTCCCATAGGGGCTGAAATGTCTCTTGTTTGGTGTCAGCCAAGAGGGGGCATTGGGAGAAATTTGAGGAAAGGTTAATAAAGCTGGTTGTGCTGGGTCATGGGGAGAAGAGGGAGCACTTCTGAGTTGTTCAGGAATTTCCCAGATGCTGTGTGTGCACTCAGAACATGTTCTTTTGGCTAGGCAGCCGGTGTGCTGCGCTAAGTCTGCTACGGACTGTGCTCAGCATGGTGGTTCCATTGTGACCTTGTCCTTCCTCTCCACCCCAGTCATTTGTTTGAGCCACACCTTGTTTTGCCTTGTGCTAAGATTGGGGCTCTTGGCTCCAGTGGAACACACACACACTAACACACAATACTGGAGACTGGGCGTGGAATAGCTCTGAGTGAGGAATGCACCATGTCTCCTGTGCTGATTCCCAAGAGCAAGAATTGTAAATCAGGACTGGATGTTCTCGAAAAGATCTGCTCTAGCTCAGCCACAGGTTCCTGAGCTTCCTGCCAGAATGATGGGCTGAGGTTCTTCAGCCCGCATTGCACAGACTAGAGATCCTAATGGCCATTTCTGGCTGGACAGTCTATGAATTCTGAATTAACTTGCAATCAGCCCTCTGGAGTGACAAATAAACCCGACGAGGAGTTTCTTTTCAATGGATTTAGTTCCTTTCTTTCGCTCTCTTCTAAGCTCACAAAGGCCGAGTGGGTTCCTGATTTTGGCTCTGCGTCCTTTGTTCCAAGATGGGGAGCCACAGTCACTGGTGCACGCACATTCCTCATTGCGTACAACATCAACCTGCTGTGCACAAAGGAGCTGGCACATCGGATTGCTCTCAACATCCGGGAGCAGGGCCGCGCGAAGGACCAGGTAAGCCCATTAAGTTCCTCATTCAGGCTTCACCAAGAGAGGGCACTGGATAACTAGAGCGTTGGCTCAAAAATAAACAAATGAATAAATCCCTCTCCTACCCACTCCTAATTCCACAGTTCTCCAGATTTGAGTTGTCCATCTTTGCTGTCCCAAAGTAAGGGAGACTGGTGCCAGTTTGTGTTACAGGTCAAACCCGAATTGATCACTACAAAAATTACAAACTGGGCTTGTACAGGTCTACTACCCCTCTCAGCTATTTTCATGCTGCTGAATTATGGTTCTAGGGGAGGAGGAATTTAGGGTCCTTAGACCAGAGTAAGCTGGGTAAATGCAACCTTTGTTGTAGCAACATTGGCTTGTTTGAGCAGGCAACAAATGGCCTTTGAGGTGAAGAGCATATGAGGGTCTGATTAATGTAAGGTGGTTCCTATATTCCTTGACATAGCTACCCATTTACAGTATATGATGGTGCTCTCTGGCTAAGGGCAGGCATGATGTCCCTGCAGGTGTGTACTTGGTTCCCGTAGGGGTGGTGTCTGTTGTTATGTTTCATCAAACTCTGTACATGGGAGTATCCCATGTTCTAAGTGTGTCAGTTGAGTCATCCCCCAGGGCCATCCCAGAGCCTTGTCTGAGGACCCATCTACTGTATCTGGGAAAGAAGGGAAGCTGCTTATGACTCTCCCCAGCACCCAGAGCCACTTTGCACTTTATAGAACTGCCTTGTCAATCTCTCACGTGACCCAACAGCCTGAGAGCAGCAGGGGGTACTTGCCAAAGTGGGGGCCCAGCTGAGCTCACAGACAGCAGAGATTTCAGGATGGGCTCCCTTGTCTGACAGTGGGAATTGAGTGCTCCACAGGATGGGAGTGTATCTGAGCAGGCGATTAGAGGGATCCATCTGGAAGGAGATTGAGGGTGGGTTTCTGGGGCTGAGCCATGGGAGGCTGGACACCGAGGCTGTCAGCATAAATAAAACAGGATGTATTTGTTTGTTTGTTTGATTTAATTTTTGTTGGGAGGAACATTACTGGTCAGGTTGCTTTCAGCATAAAACACATGTTTGCTGGAGCTATGCTGTGGGTCTGTCTACACTGCAATCAGAGGGGTGAATGCAGCATGTGAAGACAAACCCAAGCTCGCTTTGCTCTAGATAGTGTGGGTACTAATAGCAGTGTAGCTGAGCAGCATGGGTTAGTCACTGATATACACACCCAGGGTCCCACATGGGCTTGTACAGTCTATGCTGCTGCTACTTCACTGCTATTGTTCTCTAGCAAGATCAAACCTGCCTCAGATGTGTCTATATATGCTGCAGTCACACCTCCTAGTGCAGTGTGGAAATACCCTCAGTCAGGCTGGCAGGAGAGCTTAAGGTCTTTGTTAGCATAACATGTGAAAATGCACTGCAGAGTATTGTATTGGAATGTATAGTATGGGCAGAGCAAATATAACATGGAACCACTGACCCCAAATTAAAAAATATAGTAAGAGAACCAAAAAAGTGCCACCGTGGCTAAACAACAATGTAAAAGAAGCAGTGAGAGACAAAATGGCATCCTTTAAAAAGTGGAAGTTAAAGCTTAGTGAGGAAAATAGAAAGGAGCATAAACTCTGGCAAATGAAGTATAAAAATATAATTAAGAAGGTCAAAAAAGAATTTGAAGAACAACTAGTTAAAGACTCAAAAAGTAATAGCAAATTTTTTTTTAAGTAAATGAGAAGCAGGAAGCTGCTAAACAACCAGTGGGGCCACTGGACGATGGAGATGCTAAAGGAGCACTCAAAGACGATAAGGCCACTGCGGAGAAACTAAATGAATTCTTTGCATCGGCCTTCACGGCTGAGGATTTGAGGGAGATTCTCAAACCTGAGCCATTCTTTTTAGGTGACAAATCTGAGGAACTGTCCCAGATTGAGGTGTCATTAGAGGAGGTTTTGGACCAAATTGATAAACTAAACAGTAATAAGTCACCAGGACCAGATGGTATCACCCAAGAGTTGTGAAGGAACTCAAATATGAAATTGCAGAACTACTAACTGTGGTATGTAACCTACCATTTAAATCAGCTTCTGTACCGAATGACTGGAGGATAGCTAATGTGACGCCAATTTTTAAAAAGGGCTCCAGAGATGATCCCGGCAATTACAGGCCGGTAAGCCTGACTTCAGTACTGGGCAAACTGGTTGAAATGATAGTAAAGAACAAAATTGTCAGACACATAGATGAACATAATTTGTTGAGGGAAAGTCAACATGGGTTTTGTAAAGGGAAATCATGCTTCACCAATCTACTAGAATTCTTTGAGGGGGTCAACAAGCACGTGGACAAAGGAGGATCCAGTGGATATAGTGAACTTAGATGTTCAGAAAGCCTTTGACAAGATCTCTCACCAAAGGCTCTTAAGCCAAGTAAGCTGTCATGGGATACAGGGAAGGTCCTCTTATGGATTGGTAACTGGTTAAAAATAAGAAATAAAGGGTAGGAATAAATGGTCAGTTTTCAGAATGGAGAGAGGTAAATAGTGGTGTCCCCCAGGGGTCTGTACTGGGACCAGTGCTATTCAACATATTCATAAATGATCTGGAAAAAGGGGTAAACAGCGAGTGGCAAAATTTGCAGATCATACAAAACTACTCAAGATAGTTAAGTCCCAGACAGACTGCTACAAAAGGATCTCACAAAACTGGGTGACTGAGCAACAAATTGGCAGATGAAATTCAATGCAAAGTAATGCACACTGGAAAACATAATCCCAACTATAGCTATAAAATGATGGGGTCTAAATTAGCTGTTACCACTCAAGTAAGAGATCTTGGAGTCATTGTGTATAGTTCTCTGAAAACATCCACTCAGTGTGAAGCGGCAGTCAAAAAAACAAACAGAATGTTGAGAATCATTAAGAAAGGCATAGATAATAAGACAGAAAATATCATATTGCCTCTATATAAAATAAATCCATGGTACGCCCACATCTTGAATACTGCATGCAGATGTGGTCGCCCCATCTCAAAAAAGATATATTGGAACTGGAAAACGTTCAGAAAAGGACAACAAAAATTATTAGGGGTATGGAACAGCTGCCATATGAAGAGAGATTAATAAGACTGGGACTTTTCAGCTTGGAAAAGAGACGATTAGGGGGAGATGATAGAGGTCTATAAAATCATGACTGGTGTGGAGAAAGTAAATAAGGAAGTGTTATTTACTCCTTCTCATAACACAAGAACTAGGGGTCACCGAATGAAATTAATAGGCAACAGATTTAAAACAAACAAACAAAAGGAAGTATTTTTTCATACAACACACTGTCAACCTGTGGAACTCCTTGCCAGAGAAAGTTGTGAAGGCCAAGACTATAACAGGATTCAAAAAAGAACTAGATAAGTTCATGGAGGATAGGCCCATCAATGGCTGTTAGCCAGGAGGACATGGATGGTGTCCCTAGCCTCTGTTTGCCAGACACTGGGAATGGGCGACAGGGGATGGATCATCTGTTCTGTTCATTCCCTCTGGGGCACCTGGCATTGGCTACTGTCAGAAGACAGGATACTGGGCTAGATGAACCTTTGGTCTGGCCCAGTATGGCCACTCTTATGTTGTTATGTTCTTATCTGTGCCCACAGTCTTTAGCCTGTAAGTTCCTCAGGGAAGGGACCTGCCATTTCTATTAGTATGCAAGGCCCCATGCAAACCTATGGAGCAGAACAAATAACTAGAGGAGAGTTGGTAAGGGTCACAGTCCCACTCCATTATATCTGTACAAGTAAATATGAAGGCAACTTTATCCGTTATCAGTATGGACTCTTCTTCCTTCACAGTACAATATCTGGCTGCTGCTACTTCTGGGTCATCAGCAAACCCGAATATTTACAGCTGTGGGCTAGTGACCTCCAGTTGTGTATCAGTCAGTTCCCCTCCTCTGCAGAATGCTTTCTCTCTTGCAGGCTTATTCCCAGGGTTGAGTTGGCTCATCAGCCATCACAGCTCTGAAGTGTGTTGTTCTTTTCAGCCTGGGCGTTTGAAGAAGGTCCAAGGCATGGGCTGGTACTTGGATGAGAAGAATATTGCCCAGGTTTCTACAAACCTGCTGGACTTTGAAATCACCTCCCTCCACACGGTCTATGAGGAGGTCTGCAAAGATGCCCGGGTAAGTTGCACAGGTGCTATGCAAGTTTGAAGCAGCTTTAACCAGCGCAACCAGCCTCCGTCAGAGAAGTAAAATTACAGTCAAAGTGCCTGTGGCCAGTGGAGCAGGAGAAAGTTCTCACGCCTATGCCATGAGAGCTTGTCTTGTAGGAGGTGTGTGTGTGAATACACAGGGAGCCACAACCTACCCTCCATACTTAAGGCATTAAGGGAGCAGGAATGTGTGCCTCATGAGACGTGCCAGCCGCTGCACCGTCCCCTCCGGGCTGGCAGTCATGTGGTGTGGGACAGCGGCATGGCCTAGGCTTAAGATCTATGAGCATATACAGGGAACACCCTGGACGCCAAGGTTATTTGTGGGGTCCCCTCTGCTTCTGTACCCTACCTTCAGTGCCTTTCGGGAGGGAGTCCAGATGGCCTTGTTTGGTGAGTTGCCAGCTCTCCTCTCCTCCTCCCATGTTTTCAGGAGGCTGCTATATGGCGTACACCCGCTTCTTATCCCTTAGGGGGCCAGCCAGCCCACTCCCTCCCTCCCCTGCACAGCCTTCCATGGCATTTCCCCATAAGCACCAGGCACACTGGGATGTCTACCCCTCATAGTGAGAGGCATTGTGGCAGCAGGCCCCCGTGGTGACATTAAGGTCCCACTGCTGTAGAACTGGGGGAGGGGAGGCGAGCAGATGACCAGCTGTGCAGATCCTATATGCTGCGGAGAGGCGTGAGGGGTCAGTTGGCTGGGCCCAAACAGCAGCAGGAAGGACCAGCAAAGTGAGATCTCTGACTATGAGTCCCAACCCCTAGAATGGGAAGGGTCCTGCTCAAGTTGGTGCACCCCTTGGTGCGGATCAAGAGTCAGGGGCAGTGGGAGAGGTGGCCAGACAGTGAGGCTGTAATGCTAAAGGGCTGTTAAATTCTAGTCCTTATTTTCAGGAGCTGAGCCTGCCCGTGGTGGGCTCCCAGTTGGTGGGGCTTGTCCCCAAGAAGGCCATGCTTGATGCAGCGGAGTATTACATTCAGAAAGAAAACCTCTTCATCCTGGAGGAGGAACAGAAAATCAGACTGGTAAGGCCAGCGTCCATTGACATCCCTGCTCAGAAATCTTTCCCTGGAGGGACCTGCAAATGATAGCAGCTGAGCTGGCAGCTTCTTGCCTGTGGAAGGGTGTGACGGGTTTCTCTGGGGTGCAACCTGGAACTGGGGTACTGCTGAGCCCTCTGATATACCAATCTGGGCCCCCTCTCACACTGTGAGACTGTGACAAGCTGCAGACTGCTCCCGGTCCTGCACTCACACAAACATCTACACAGGCAGGGACACACCCAGCTGCAGTTACATTAATGCTTCTCCTCAGCAACTCATGAATTAACAATGGAGAGGCTCATAGACTGCTAAGAAAGGATGAAATCCCAGGCTGAAAGCCTGTGATTGGTTACCTTTTCCAGAGCTATTTTTTGCCTAATTGCAGTACCTGGAATTGGCATTAGGGGACAGTGTAACGATTCTCATTAGAGGCTGGCTGTGCTTTGTTGGGACATTTGATACAGTTCTTGAAGCCGTGAAAGCCCAGCTCCCACCCTGTGAGTGGCCATGGCTGTGATATATACAGTATAACCTCTGTGCAACAGGCATGTATCATAGAATCATAGAATATCAGGGTTGGAAGGGACCTCAGGAGCTCATCTAGTCCAACCCCCTGCTCAAAGCAGGACCAATCCCCAACTAAATCATCCCAGCCAGGGCTTTGTCAAGCCTGACCTTAAAAACCTCTAAGGAAGGAGATTCCACCACCTCCCTAGGTAACCCATTCCAGTGCTTCACCACCCTCCTAGTGAAAAAGTTTTTCCTAATATCCAACCTAAACCTCCCCCACTGCAACTTGAGACCATTACTCCTTGTTCTGTCATCTGCTACCACTGAGAACAGTCTAGATCCATCCTCTTTGGAACCCCCTTTCAGGTAGTTGAAAGCAGCTATCAAATCCCCCCTCATTCTTCTCTTCTGCAGACTAAACAATCCCAGTTCCCTCAGCCTCTCCTCATAACTCATGTGCTCCAGCCCCCTAATCATTTTTGTTGCCCTCCGCTGGACTCTTTCCAATTTTTCCACATCCTTCTTGTAGTGTGGGGCCCAAAACTGGACACAGTACTCCAGGTGAGGCCTCACCAATGTCGAATAGAGGGGAACGATCACGTCCCTCGATCTGCTGGCAATGCCCCTACTTATACAGCCCAAAATGCCGTTAGCCTTCTTGGCAACAAGGGCACACTGTTGACTCATATCCAGCTTCTCGTCCACCGTAACCCCTAGGTCCTTTTCTGCAGAACTGCTGCCTAGCCACTCGGTCCCTAGTCTGTAACAGTGCATGGGATTCTTCCGTCCTAAGTGCAGGACTCTGCACTTGTCCTTGTTGAACCTCATCAGGTTTCTTTTGGCCCAATCCTCTAATTTGTCTAGGTCCCTCTGTATCCTATCCCTACCCTCCAGCGTATCTACCACTCCTCCCAGTTTAGTGTCATCTGCAAATTTGCTGAGAGTGCAGTCCACGCCATCCTCCAGATCATTAATGAAGATATTGAACAAAACCGGCCCCAGGACCGACC
>QXTE01000588.1:158927-233685 GCA_003942145.1 Platysternon megacephalum
TTCCTGCAACCTCAATAAGGATTCTTTAAAATACAGCCAGCTCTCCTGGACTCCTTTCCCCCTCATGTTATTCTCCCAGGGGATCCTGCCCATCAGTTCCCTGAGGGAGTCAAAGTCTGCTTTTCTGAAGTCCAGGGTCCGTATTCTGCTGCTCTCCTTTCTTCCTTGTGTCAGGATCCTGAACTCGACCATCTCATGGTCACTGCCTCCCAGGTTCCCATCCACTTTTGCTTCCCCTACTAATTCTTCACCGTTTGTGAGCAGGCTCCAGACAACTCCCCCCCAAGCTCCACTGCCTAGGACCCCGGCGCTGTACCGTCTTGCCCTGGTCAAAGGCCTGACCAGTATAAGTTTATTACTCAGTCCTCCCCTCTCAGTGTGGCAAGGACCATACACCAGTTTTTGTTCCTAAGCAGATTCCCCAAGCACTTCTAGCAAAACACACTGTTTTAGGTAAAAAAATACAAAACAAATTTATTAACTACAGAAAGATAGATTTTAAGTGATTATAAGTACTGAGCGTAAAGATCAAAGCAGGTTACCTAAGAAATACAACAAAAAGGCAATCTAAGCTTTATAAACTAGATAGGTTTTGAATCAAGCAGTGTCTCACCCTGTTAGCTAGTACAAGCAGGTTACAGCTTTTACATGCACAGGCTGGAATTCTTCTGTCCCACGTGAGACCTCCTTTCCCAGTTCAGTCTTTGTTCCTAAGGTGTTTCCAGGTGTTCAGTTGCAAGGGAAGTGAGGCCAAGTGATGATGTCACTTCCCCTCTTTTATAGCTTCTTCCAGCTTGCTGGAAAGATCTTTGCTCATGACATGGGGGTCCGCTCCACTCTCCCCCTGCCCCTGGTCAAGCATCTTCCATTGCCCACGTGATCCCTCTGGGAAACCTCCATTGTAAACAATTCCTGACATAGTCCCTGGGCATGTAGATTCCCCTTAATGCGGCCATTAGTACTGTGTAGCTTCTTCATTGTTGTACCTGAAAGGCTGGTTGTGGGTGTTCCCAGCCTCGCAACATATTTCAGTAACACACACATAGGAAAACTTCATAACTTCACATACAATGACAGCACATACAACCAAACAGGATATTAATGTTCAACGGATCGAGACTTTTAGAATGTCTCACACAAGACATACTTTGTACAAAACATAGCCTAATTATATGACAGTGGTGAATATGGGGGTGCCAGGGTGTTCTTTTGGGGCACAGAGGGTCACAGAGGGTAACAGAGGGTCAGGCAAAAAGCAATGGAGCAAAATCAGATCTGTCTTGTCCTTTCCCACCAGAGAATATGAAAGATTTGGAGGTTCCTATTTATTCCCTTGCTCAGAAACCAAACCAAGTCCCTGAGGCAGATAAAACTCCCAGTGACATTCTGAAGAAGGACTTATTCCTGCGAATGAGACAGCATTCATTGGGTTAGGTTCCAAAGGGATGTTCAGTGACTTGGGAGGTTGGAGAAGTGCTGTGTGGGAAAGCAACCTGCTTAATGCCCTTAAGGGAAACTATTTCTGTATGTATTGGGTTCATTAAAACTCTACAGGAGCTTCCCAGAGCCTTACCCAAGTGGGAACTGTTTCCTTGGCTCACGGGATAATTCATTTTCCACGTGGTAGGCATGATGATGTATGGGTGCCCCTCAAAAAATAATATACAAAAGGCAAATGAATCAGCTTTCAGGGTTTTAAAGACACGGTGCTGTATTTCAAATGCCATGCCATGCTTCGTTAGAACCAAAAAGGACCGGTTTTGTTTAGCTTGACATCACACTTAGGGTTAATGTCTTGCTAAGGCATTTTGAATAGGATGGGTGAAAAGCCCTAGATAAGAGTTAGTTAATTATGATGATGATGATGGTGGTGACGGACAGCTTGGATGGATATCAGAACATACTCATGGCTGGAACCAATTGTAGGTTACTAGCTTTGATACTGTTCCTTGTAAAATCTTAACATTGATTTTTAGAAACGTGTACATGACCCAAGTGTTCCAAGTGAGGCCAGTCCTTACTGGCTGGATATTTACATCAAATCACTCGCTCAGAATTCCTGGCCATCCGATGAGCCTTGGAACTGAATATTCTCCCCCAGAAGTGAGCAAGACTAATATGTCGACTCTGCCTTGATGAATTTGTCTTTCTTCATTTCAGGTAGTCAGCCGGCTGGGCCTGGATTCCTTGTCTCCATTTAACCCCCAGGAGCGCATTATTGAGTATGGCACCTTATCCATTTTCTTTGTCACTCTTTTTGTTTGTACCACGCACGATTGAGGGAGCTCGGGTGCCTGCTCATGAGTCTCTGAGAATAGCTGTTGACTCAATTTGCTGTTGCTCTGTCAGACCCCAAAGTAGCCCAATCTTCCTGGGATGCCATTAGGAACTCATTTGTGTTCCTACAGGGTTTAAAATGCTCCTGGCTGCCCAATGAAACGTTGATTTCAACATTTTTGATAGGAAAAATTCAAAAAGAATCGCTTTGATTTTCTCATTTTGTTTCAATAACCCTGAAGTGTTTCATTTAGATAAGGTAAAAAGGTTTTGGTTCAACTTTATCACTTTAATTGTGTTTTGACTTTAAGATTTTAATAAAATATAATGTATGTTACATTTAATATTTGACATATTTATATATAACATATATTAAAAATAAAATGAAACTGTCAAAATGACACATTTTGACCTTATCGAAACAAAACAATCTGACTTTATTGAAATGAAACTTTTCATTTCCCAAATCAAACTTTTTCAGAATTTGGTTTCTGAAAAATTTCAAAATTTTGGCTTTGTGTTCCAATTCAGAACATTTTTTTTCCCAAAATGTCAGAATTTCCCATGGAACAGAAATTCCAGTTTCTGCCCAGTTCTAGTACTGGACAATGAACTGCTGGGTTTAAACAGCACCATCAGGAGCACCCAGGGTTTGCTTAGTAATCAGCATACCTGGTTTAACATGCCACTGATCGCAGTGCAGACACACCTGCAGGGTTGTATTCTGCTTCCCTTCACCATAGTATCTAGCACCTTCCATGTAAAGTCATTAGCAAGAGCCAAGTTCCTAGAGGACTTCCTGGAGTCTCTGGCTTATTGTGGAAGGGCTGTTTCCAAGAGGAAGGGTTTGCAGCATTTCCTAGAGCTGGTCAGACTCCCGAGGACTGTTCTGTAGCTGGATACCGTCCGCTGGCCTCCCTCCTGCCCTCACCCATCACTGGCCATTGCAGGCTGAGCCTAGCTGGTGGCTCTCCCCTGAGACGAGCAGCATGGCCATTCCCCGTGGGGTTGGGGAGGATGCCCTGGCAATCGGCAGTGCCCAGTCCCTTCTCTGCCCCTGAGAGCAGCTCTTCTCATTCCATGGCACTGCTGCCAGCTCCGGGACGCCTCTGCTCAGAGCAGTGGAGGGGATTTCTAAAGGGGAAGAGTTGGATTTTTGTGTGGATGGTTCATGCGTTGCAGGAGAGAGGAACGATCCCTCCTGCCAGAAATGTCCCCACTAAGGCAGAGGGTCTCAAACTTTTTTACTGGTGACCCCTCTCACACAGCAAGCCTCTGAGTGCGACCCCCCCTTATAAATTAAAAACACGTTTTTATATATTTAACACCATTATAAATGCTGGAGGTGAAGCGGGGTTTGGGGTGGAGGCTGACAGTTCGCGACCCCCCCATGTAATAACCTCGTGACCCCCTGAGGGGTCATGACCCCCAGTTTGAGAACCTCTGCACTAAGGGCTCCCCCATGCAGGCCCTGGAATAAGCAGTTCTTCAGGACAGGCTGCAGCTGGTTTCGATTTCCCAAACTGGGGTGGAGTTTCTCTCAGCAGATACAGCCCCCAAAGGCCCAGTGAATTCAATGCGGCTTCTGGCTGTGATGGTCTAGGCCTGAGGGTGCCACGCGGGACCCGGTTGAGGTTTCTGGTAAAGGAATTATCGGGGGCGTGCTGGGAAGAGCCATCGGAGCATGGTTGGGGCTGCTCAGAGAGCCTGGCTTCCCTGCATTTGCTTGACACTAGCGGCCTGGAGTGGGACAGGGCTGAGCTCATCCTGATTTGCTGTTGGCAGGTACCTGGTGCAGAGTGGCCAGGCAGACGGAGGCTTGGTGTCCAAGTCACTCCACACGTTCGTGCGGGCCGTTGGCGCGAGGTCGGCAGCTCCCGGGGGAGGATCGGTGTCTGCAGCAATGTCTGCTCTGGTAGGTTCACGCTTGGCTCTCCTGTGATACAGCAGGGCGACGGCTTCGCAGCGGGGTGGAGAGCCTGCGCTGGGTGGGGTGGGAGCCCACTCTGAGTTGTCTACAAGTGAGTAGTAGGAGAAACTATAGCTCATCTGCCAGGGAGCACTGGCAGCAACAGGGGCTGGGGTCACCACGTAGGGGTTTCTCTTAACAATGCACACCAGAACTGGCTCGAGCCCCCATCCAGAAAACTACACACCGCCCCGGGTGACTCTAAGAGGCCATACCTCCCCTCTCGCAAGCCCCGAGTCTTTCCCCTCGACACACGTTTTCTTTTGTTATACGGAGGGATCACAGCAGTAATTTGGGAAACCCCGGCAGCAATGATTCAAAAGGTTGCAAACACCCACCTGCATACCCTGGGCTGTGTATTTTGCCTCAGTTCCCCTCCTTGCAGTGTGAAAGTCCAATGGATGAATGCCCCTTTAACACACTGCTGCCCTTTCCCCTCCACTGCACCCCCTTCCAGCTAGTTGTCTGAGGTCAGCAAAGTCCCAGAATCTGGGGCGTGGTCACACGGGTTCATCTCCGCCCCCCCCCCCCCCCCCCCCCCCCGGAAGGGGGATCGAGTAAGGCCTCTGCTGCTGCTCACTTGCTGCCACTGTTGTCTCTGCTGCTTGCTGCCACCTTTGCCACTGTTCACCTCTGTCTCTGCCCCTGCAGCTTGCCACTCGCTGCTCCCTCTAGCTGCCTGCCATGTTCTGCGGTTCCATCACTTGGGCTGCTGCTTAGGGAACTTCACCAGCTAGTGGGGAACTGCTCTGCAGCTGCGGCCCCTGCGTTGTCTTTCACCACAGCACTAGCCCCACATCGGGTCAAAGGCTCAGCCCCTAAACCTGCTCATCAAGGATTTCAGCTCTTGTGATCACATGTTCCCACCCCCCCTCTGACTTGGCTTTGGCATCACGACCTGTGCTTAGCAAGTGAGGGTGACCCCCCCCCCACGTAGGGCATATTAAGTGCTGTTTTGCTGCCCTTTACTCATACAATAAGGAGAACAACATTTCATTACCCCATGTCCAACACTAAAGTGAATTTTAATCCAAAACAGCCAAAATCAATCACTTTGGCAAAGCAGCTCCATCTGCCGAGCACCTTGGCAAGAGTAGGTTGTCTATGCAAACGTAGCCTGCTCCTGAGATCTTTTCCCCCAGTCTATCACTAGATGGCAGCTCATTCAGACCCTGGCGTTCATCGCCTTTGACAAATAATACCTTTGCATTTGGGCCAGTGTAGCCACCTGGCTGAGGTCATGGAGGAAGCCCCACAAGCCAGGTGCATCTGACGAGCAGGCACCCCCTTCCAGCAGCGGTCGGGCAGTGCAGAGTGCACTCTGGGCTGGTGGGCCTCTTGGCAATGGCACGTGGCAAATCAGCCTCCTCGGTGGCCCAGTGAAAGTGATACGTGGTAACTGTTGGACTCACTCGCCTTTACTTCCCATCTGCACCTGGGATGGTCTCACTACTGGCTTCACATTCAGCTCTCTTCCGAGTAGCGCTTCCTGGCTGGTTCTTTAGTGCTCAAGTATCCCTGGTCCTTCCTGGGAGTGTCTCGCTGCACTCTCCCTGGGCAGGTCGGGGGCTCTTTCCCGCATGGTGGCGTGTGTGTTGCGGGAGGAATGGCAATGGCAATCCACTCAGGTTAATGTCTCTTGTGGCTGGAGGAGAGCACGCGCATGGAGCTGTCGCCATGTCTCCTTGCAGGGGGCAGCTCTGGGCTGCATGGTGGGGCTGATGTCCTACGGGAAGCGTCAGTTTGAGGCACTGGAATTGGTCATGAGGAAGCTGATCCCTCCGTTCCATCAGGCCATGAATGAGCTGATCGTCATGGTGGACACAGACTCGCTTGCTTTCAGCAGTTACATGGTGAGTGAGGTTTGTAAGCACTGCACAAGCTGCACGTCTCTCCATTTCTCACCCCTTTGTGTCTGCGGACTGCTCGCAAGCCTGCTCTCTCTCTGGTCGTTCCCATAGCATGTAATACTAATCACTGATGCTCTGGGTAATGCTAAGGAGCTATGCTGGGACTCTCTGCAAAATTTTGGCTGCCTTGATAGTTGCCTGTGGTAGATTTCCTACTTAATCCTGCTTGCCAATGTCTCTTGTGCATAGACACGATGACAGGTAGAGAGGACCAGATCCTCAGCTAATGTGAATCCCTGCAGCTCCATTGAGATCAGTGAGCCTGGGCAGATTTAAACCAGCTGAGGGCCTGGCCCCAAATTCTGAAATCAAACAATGCGATAAGCCAGAGTTCAGGAAAGGTGCATTGTATCTAACTAAGAACAGCCCCAAAGCCAAATTAATACAATAAACCGAATCCATCCGGATGCCATTCCAGTGACCTTACAGGATACATCAAAGGCGGATCCTAAAATCTCTCCCGATTTAGCTGTCCTGTCTGTGCCGAGAGATCAGCTCCACGGATCAGGCGGTGAGGAGAGAGGCCAGCAAAGGACCCCTCCTGCACAGAGATCCGTACAGGGCATACCAGGGGGCTGCTGTGTAACAAGAAGAGACCCACGACAGAACGAATGAGCACAAACCAGTTGAATGGAAGGGTGACGTGGGCCGGGACGAGGGGCAGAGAAAGCACCGCACAACATTTGAGGCTGCCCCTTACAGATCCACAGCCTGCTTGAGCTCCGGTGCCCAGGGCTGCTCCCGGGGCCCTGCCCCCCTAGTTTTGCACTCTGGCTCCCACAGGGCAGCGTCCTCAGTGGAGGGTGTCTGGTGTGTCACTTCAGCCAGCAGTGTGATATAAACACACCGCCCTGATGGGAACATTCCCCCTTCGTGCAGACAGGCCCATGCTGGGGTCAGGCAGTAGGGAAGGGCGAAGGCTCAAGGAGCTGAACTTTATCTGGAATAGTTCTTCCATCTCCGGCATCCTCGGTCTGATGCCTGTTTGTTTGTTTCTCAACAGGACGCAATGAAGCTGCCTAAGAACACGCCAGAAGAGAGAGAAAAGTTTGTATTGTGTGAAGAGCTGAAACACAAACACTGCTGTTGATCCCCTGGGGTAGCCCATGGTATCGCTGGAATGAGCTGAAGGCCAATGGCCTGACCCAGAGTTACTGAAGTCAATGGACGGGCTCTCATTGGCTTCAGTGGGCTATGGCTCAGGCCCTAATTTTGTGTGTGTGTGTGTGAGAGAGAGAGAGAAGGAGATCCTCACACCATACTGCAAAGCTAAAGTTTGGTTTTCCTCAGGCTTCTTATGGGAGCAGCAGGCTCAGTGAGTTGCCCTGAATAGTGGGCATTTGGGTGGATTTTTTTGGACATTTGTCCTACTTTCAATGTTTGTTAATCATTCTTTGTGTATGCCCTATATGCCTTGGAAAGGCATATTGTTAACTCATGACAGGGTGGATCATTTTTGGATGAGCAAATAGAACCTAAAACCAACGTATTTGCACGGTGGTTTGGCCAGCTCAGTGTCCATGGTGCGATATCACCCCTTCCCACAATGGTTTCCTTGCTTGCCTTTTGCAGTCAGGTTGACTGTATGTCTTGCCTTTCGCAGGCGCACAGCTGCTATGCAGCAGGGGCTGAAGAAGGCTGTAGGTGTCCCCTTCTCGCTGGCAGAGAAAGTGAATGCCTTGTGGCCCATGTTAAAAGAGATGGCTCAGTACGGGAACCTCGCCTGCAAATCAGATCTCCAGGTACCGGCCTAGGCGCTGGCGGCGGGCTCAGTCTTTCGCAGCTCTTTAAGAAGTTTGAACCAGCTGAAGCGCAGAATGGAAGAAATCTGCCTTTGAGCACTGGGAGGTCCAGATTCTCATTTATGTTGTTAGGAAGCAAAAGGTCTGTCGATCGCAGGTACTTGTATGACTCCCCTCACCAGACTGTCTGAGCAATTACAATCTGTAATGCAATCCTCACCTCCCCCCTGGAAGTTTTACCACCATGGTACAGGTGGGGAACTCAGGTCTAGAGAGACTAAGTGACCTGCCCAAGAAATCTGTGGCTGAGCAGGGAACTGAGTCTAGGTCTCCCAAGTCCCAGGCAAGAATTAGTAGGGGAAGCAAAAGTGGATGGGAACCTGGGAGACAGTGACCATGAGATGGTAGAGTTCAGGATCCTGACACAAGGAAGAAAGGAAAGCAGCAGAATACGGACCCTGGACTTCAGAAAAGCAGACTTTGACTCCCTCAGGGAACTGAAGGGCAGGATCCCCTGGGAGAATAACATGAGGGGGAAAGGAGTCCAGGAGAGCTGGCTGTATTTTAAAGAATCCTTATTGAGGTTGCAGGAAAAAACCATCCCAATGTGTAGAAAGAATAGTAAATATGGCAGGCGACCAGCTTGGCTAAACAGTGAAATCCTTGCTGATCTTAAACGCAAAAAAGAAGCTTACAAGAAGTGGAAGATTGGACAAATGACCAGGGAGGAGTATAAAAATATTGCTCAGGCATGCAGGAGTGAAATCAGGAAGGCCAAATCACACTTGGAGTTGCAGCTAGCAAGAGATGTTAAGAGTAACAAGAAGGGTTTCTTCAGGTATGTTAGCAACAAGAAGAAAGTCAAGGAAAGTGTGGGCCCCTTACTGAATGAGGGAGGCAACCTAGTGACCGAGGATGTGGAAAAAGCTAATGTACTCAATGCTTTTTTTGCCTCTGTCTTCACGAACAAGGTCAGCTCCCAGACTGCTGCACTGGGCAGCACAGTATGGGGAGAAGGTGACCAGCCCTCTGTGGAGAAAGAAGTGGTTCGGGACTATTTAGAAAAACTGGACGAGCACAAGTCCATGGGGCCGGATGCGCTGCATCCGAGGGTGCTAAAGGAGTTGGCGGATGTGATTGCAGAGCCATTGGCCATTATCTTTGAAAACTCATGGCGATCGGGGGAGGTCCCGGATGACTGGAAAAAGGCTAATGTAGTGCCCATCTTTAAAAAAGGGAAGAAGGAGGATCCGGGGAACTACAGGCCAGTCAGCCTCACCTCAGTCCCTGGAAAAATCATGGAGCAGGTCCTCAAGGAATCAATTCTGAAGCACTTAGAGGAGAGGAAAGTGATCAGGAACAGTCAGCATGGATTCACCAAGGGCAAGTCATGCCTGACTAACCTAATTGCCTTCTATGAGGAGATAACTGGGTCTGTGGATGAGGGGAAAGCAGTGGATGTGTTATTCCTTGACTTTAGCAAAGCTTTTGATACGGTCTCCCACAGTATTCTTGCCGGCAAGTTAAAGAAGTATGGGCTGGATGAATGGACTATAAGGTGGATAGAAAGCTGGCTAGATCGTCGGGCTCAACGGGTAGTGATCAACGGCTCCATGTCTAGTTGGCAGCCGGTTTCAAGCGGAGTGCCCCAAGGGTCGGTCCTGGGGCCGGTTTTGTTCAATATCTTCATTAATGATCTGGAGGATGGCGTGGACTGCACTCTCAGCAAATTTGCAGATGACACTAAACTGGGAGGAGTGGTAGATACGCTGGAGGGTAGGGATAGGATACAGAGGGACCTAGACAAATTAGAGGATTGGGCCAAAAGAAACCTGATGAGGTTCAACAAGGACAAGTGCAGAGTCCTGCACTTAGGACGGAAGAATCCCATGCACTGTTACAGACTAGGGACCGAGTGGCTAGGCAGCAGTTCTGCAGAAAAGGACCTAGGGGTTACGGTGGACGAGAAGCTGGATATGAGTCAACAGTGTGCCCTTGTTGCCAAGAAGGCTAACGGCATTTTGGGCTGTATAAGTAGGGGCATTGCCAGCAGATCGAGGGACGTGATCGTTCCCCTCTATTCGACATTGGTGAGGCCTCACCTGGAGTACTGTGTCCAGTTTTGGGCCCCACACTACAAGAAGGATGTGGAAAAATTGGAAAGAGTCCAGCGGAGGGCAACAAAAATGATTAGGGGGCTGGAGCACATGAGTTATGAGGAGAGGCTGAGGGAACTGGGATTGTTTAGTCTGCAGAAGAGAAGAATGAGGGGGGATTTGATAGCTGCTTTCAACTACCTGAAAGGGGGTTCCAAAGAGGATGGATCTAGACTGTTCACAGTGGTACCAGATGACAGAACAAGGAGTAATGGTCTCAAGTTGCAGTGGGGGAGGTTTAGATTGGATATTAGGAAAAACTTTTTCACTAGGAGGGTGGTGAAGCACTGGAATGGGTTACCTAGGGAGGTGGTGGAATCTCCTTCCTTAGAGGTTTTTAAGGTCAGGCTTGACAAAGCCCTGGCTGTGATGATTTAGTTGGGATTAGGTCCTGCTTTGAGCAGGGGGTTGGACTAGATGACCTCCTGAGGTCCCTTCCAACCCTGATATTCTATGATTCTATGATTCTAAGTACCCTGATCACTGGCCCATCCACTTCTCTGCCCAAGCTGTGGAAAAATCCTGGTGTTGACCGTAACTTTTCTGACTTGCCATAGAAGTGCAGTGCCCCAGAGTCTGTCCCACATCCCCTGCTGTCTTGTACCAGCAAGGTCCAGTGGACAGGCTGCCAGAATGAGAGGTGGAGGAGCTGCCAGTGACTCATTGTGTGAGTTTGGGCAAGTCACTTCAGCCAACGGGTTCAAAGTTACACACTGATTTTAGCTGCCTAAATTTTTGGCAGGTTCTGATGGCCAAAACCAGTTGCACCTTTAGAAAATGTTGACCGTAGCGCTCTTTGGCTCAGTTTCCCCAACCGTCAGTCTGAGTATCAGTATCTGGATACAATCCACTTCCTGGGCCAGGTCTTTGTGGGTGTAAATCAGCCTCAGGCTGTTGAGGTTGGAGGAGCCGTGTCAATTTACAGCAAGGAAGGGGCAGCCCGGCATACGTAAGCTATACGGGTAGCTCCTCACACATGCCTTTAACACTTGCACTCAGGTGGCGGCTAAAGCGCTGGAAGCGGGAGTGTTTGGTGCCTATTTCAACGTGGTGACCAACCTGAAAGATGTAACGGATGAAGCCTTCAGGAAGGAGGTAGGTCGCCCCTCCAGTCATCCCCGGGCCCTCGCTAGGGACACGTGGTCCTGAGGAGGCGTGATGTGTCTGAACCTTCACCTGCCCCTGGGCTGTCACCCCGTGGGGGAGAGAGGTGTCAGGCGATGGCACTGCAGGCTAGAATTACACCTCTCCTGTGGAGTCTCTCTGTGCCCCGGTTCATCCCTGCTCCGGGGGGAGCCCAGCGTAGGGCCCCCTACCCTGAGGGCTACCCTTGTGTCTGGCTGCCAGAGTGCTGTAGTCCTTATGGCAGCCCGGGAATAGCTTGAATGTAGGAACAGGCCGTCTCTTGTCCCCAGCACCCTCTCTCCTGCCCCCTGGCCTGCCCGGGAGCTCCTGCTGGGGGGTAAAGGCCCCGCGAAGTAGTTCTTTGCTCTGAAGGGGGAAGCTTAGCCCCGTGTATGGCGTGCACACGCAGAGTCTGTCCCTCAGCCTCCCAGCCAGAGCCCAGGGAGTAATTCCCAGTGCCACGCCAGTGCAGTCTGGTCACTGCCTCTGCCTCTCTGCCCCCTGTAGGGCACGAGCTCTTCCACTGCTCCCCTGCCTCTCGGGAATTTAAAATACTGGGCGAGTATGAGAGAAGCACAGTTAATACACTCCAGCCAACCAACCTTGCACCATCCCAGTGAAACACCGGCCCCTTCTCAGAGCCGCCCCGCCCGGCTGTGTCACTTGTGTGGCCTTCCGGTATCCGGTGCATCTCAGGGCGCCATAGCAATCAGGAGCCTCCCGAAGCTGGATCAGGGGAGCTCAGACAAATGCTGCATCTCTTGCCCTTGCTGATTGGGGCATCCAGGACACCAGCTCCATTGCCCTGCTGCCTGGGAAACGACTTGTACGCCAGCCCCCTGTGACGCTCCCTGCTGCAAGGATCAGAGCATACTCTGTGTCCCTGTGGAGGGACAGGTTTTTTTTTCTCCTTTCCAATCTCGTTTGTTCCGGTGCTGGTCCATTGTGCGCTGGGCTCCTTGCCCGGGGAAGCTGAGACCTGCAGGACGGGAAGAGAGAAACGAGCCCGGGGCCTGCAGAAAGTGATAAGCTGTTGAGCCGCTAAGCACAAGTTTCAAAAGTGCCCAAGTGACTTAGGAGTGTAAATCCTGAGCCATAGGCTCCTAAGTCACTTCAGTGCTTTGGAAAATGTTACCTACTGCTGGAACCATCAAAAGCCCTGGGCTTCTGAGTCCCTTTTGGGGAGAGAGTGTTGCAGAATCACATTGCAGGAGAAGGGTGGGGGGGCTGCTTATCTGACCTCGCCCAATAGTGACTTCTCTTGCTACTCACCCACTAAATGCCCAATCCAGGCCAGCTGCCGTAACCACTCGCACCCACTACTGACCCATTTACACCACGCACGTAACTAGGGTTGCCAACTTTCTATTGGCAGAAAACTGAACATCCTTGCCCCGCCCCCTGCCCTTCCCCTTGTCCGAAGCCCCACCCCCAAGTCACTCCACCCCCCCTCCCTCCATCGCTCGCTCTCCTCCACCCTCACTCGCTCATTTTCACCGGGCTGGGGCAGAGGGTTGGGGTTCAGGGGGGAGTGGCAGTGAGGGCTCTGGAGTGGGGCTAGAGATGAGGGGTTCAGGGTGTGTGAGGGGGATCTGGGATGGAGCAGGAGGTTGAGGTGTGGGAGGGGTGGGGGTGAGGGCTCCGGCTGGGGGTATGGGCTCTGGGGTGGGGCTGGAGATGAGGGGTTTGGGGTGCAGGAGAGGGCTCCAGGCTGGGGCAGGGGCTTGGGGTGTGGGAGGGGGTATTGGCTCTGGGCTGGGGGTGCGGGCTCCGGGTTGAGGATAGAAATGAGGGGTTCAGGGTGCAGGAGGGGACTCCAGGCTGGGGCAGGGGGTTGGGGTGTGGGGGGTGAGGGTTCCAGCTGGGGGTGCGGGCCCTGGGGTGGGGGCAGGGTCTGGGGTGCAGGAGGGGGCTCAGGGCTGGGGCAGGGAGTTGGGGTGCAGGAGAGGGTGCAGGCTCCGGGCACCGCTTATCTCAGGCAGCTCCCAGGAAGCTGCCAACATCTCCCTCCGGCTCCTAAGCGGAGGCGCGATCACATGGCTGCCCGCGCCTTCAGGCACTGCCCCCTCAGCTCCCATTGGACGTGGTTCCTGGCCAATGGGAGCAGCTGAGCTGGCGCTGGGGGCAGGGGCAGTGCACAGAGCCCCCGTAGCTGTCCCTCCATCTAGGAGCCAGAGGGAGATGCTGGCAGCTTCGTGGGAGTCAAGCAGACTCGGGTAGGGAGCCTGCCTTATCCCCACTGCGCCGACTGGACTTTTAACAGCCCGGTCAGTGGTGCTGACTGGAGCCGCCAGGGTCCCTTTTCGACCGGGCGTTCCAGTCGAAAACCAGACACCTGGCAACCCTACACGTAACTGACATCACTGCTGAGCTTGTCCTAAAGCACGAACCACTAACTGCCAAGGGAGCCTGCTGGGAGAGGGTGCTGGCCCATTCAGCTGTGACAATGGATTGGGCGGGAAGCTCCTCTTTGGCCCGTGGGCTCTCACTCCTCAGGCTGGGAGCGCGGGGCAGGCTCTGGAAATGTCGCTCACCTTGTGCCGCATCCACATCCGACAAGGGATCCCGCATGGGATGAGGGGCCCTACGGGGGTGTATACACAGTGTAAGAGGGGGGACCCCCGGGATGGGGGCTGGGGAAGAGGAAATAGTTCCGCTGCCCTTTCAGTGGGAAATGATTCGCTTTCTTTTTACACACAGATGCACGGCAGAATCTCCAGCTTCTTGGCAGAGGCCCAGCAGAGCGCGGCGTTGGTGCTGGAGCTGCTGGAGAGCCGGGGGCAGTGAGAGAGGGGGCCGCTCGTCGGCAGTGTTAGCACTGAGGCCTGGCTTGGCTGGGCCCTACTGCCCAGAATACAAACCTGAAACGTTCTCGCTCTTGTGGTCTCGTTCTGAGGTAGCTGCCCTTGCTCAGACAGACCGTGCTCTCTGGTCCCATCCGGCTGCCGCACCCAGTGCAGACTTCACCCATGGCCGGTGGCCAGTCCTCTGGGTCGGTGCTTGTGGTGCGAAGGGACGTCATCCCCTCCCAGGGAAGCAGCATGAGCCGTGGAGGGGAGCAGATCAGTGGGGAACTCGAAGCTGCCCCGAGGCTCCCTCTGGGACGCCTTTCCCTCTGCCTACTGCCTGGCCTGCCCATCCCTGCAACAGCATGGCTCCTATGCAGCGGCATTGCCCTGGGTTCTCCCTGCAGCACCAGCCTTCCCCCTGCTGCAGCTGTGGGGTGGATTTCCACCCGTTCCCACACGGAGCAGGCAGCACAGAGTGGCTGTCCCCTGCGCTGCCCCTTCCCACCCCATCCCGCACCCCAAAGCTGTGGAGTCTCCGTCATCTGCACGGGTGAGGCCTTGGAGGGCCAAAGAGATGGGACTGGGCAATGGCGCCACAGCTCTCCCCCTCCCTGCCTGGGGCCCGTCGGCCTGGTTTGCCCTCTGGAGGGGGAGGGGCTGCAGCAATGAGGCTGGGCTCTGGGGGAATAGGCTCATTTCTCCCCGTGACCTCATAGGCTGCATTTTAGGGCTTTTCCGGGGGGGAGTCTCCCATGCAGCACGTGGGCTCTAGCATTGGCAGAGGCCAGGTGGTATCTCCGGCTGTTCCCGTACACACGGGGCACCACTACCAGTCTGGCCGGGATCCTCCTGCGAGGGGCGACCATGGGTACTCGGCTGGTGGGGAAAGGCCTGGCAGCACAACTCCAAAGAGCCAAACTGCCAGCGAACCAGGGGTGACCAGCACCCAGAACCTCCACAGATGGGCTGATGCAACTCCTGGGGAACTGCTGGCTTTGCAGACAGGCCCTGTGGTCTGTTTGTGGGGCAAATCCATCCCACCAGTGGAGCAATTTGGAAGGAAAACCTCATGCCCCCCCCCACCCCTTACCCCTTCCAGCAGGGCTTTCCACAGGAGAGAGTGATCTGGCTCAGCACTTCCTGTCCCGGACAGCCCATGGCACCGGGTCTCAGTGAGGACAAAGATAACACAGCCAGCCCTTGCCAAGAGGGGATGGTCCGGTGACTGGTAGGAAGTTTTACAAAGAATGAAAAGCCTCCTCTCTTCTTTCAGCTTCTTGTAACTCAGAGCTGCCCTGTTGTCTGACAACAGCCAACTTCCCCCAAAGTTTGGGGAGGTGTTTTGAAGAAGGAAGAGCTGGGGACAATAACCATGCATCCAAGCAGGGCCGGCGCAACCCATTAGGTGACCTAGGCGGTCGCCTAGGGCGCTGCTATTTTGGGGGCGCCGGCGCCCCGGCCGCCCATTGAAATTCGGGGGCGGGACCTTCCGCCGCCTAGGGCGCTGGAAGAGCTGGCGCCGCTACTGCATCCAAGGGATACTCTTTCACTGCCTTAGCGATTTGGTTTCATGGGTCTTATAAGCAAAGGGAGAGTGACTGTGGTACTTTACTTTCCATAGACCCCTCGCTTTCATGGAATTCATCATGGTTGCAGATAACTTTGAAAAGAATGACCCAGTGCACCATTGTGCTATAATGTAAGGCACTTACTTCAGAGCAGCCATACAGAGTCAGATCAAAGGTCCATCTAGCCCAGTACCCTGTCTTCTGGCAGTGGCCAATGCCAGATGCTTCAGAGGGAATGAACAGAACAGGTCAATTTATCGAGTGATCCACCCCCTTTCGTCCACTCCCAACTTCTGGCAGTCAGAGGTTTAGGGACACCCAGCGCATGGGGTTGTGTCTCTGCTGCCCATCCTGGCTAGTAGCCATTGATGGACCTAACCTCTATGAACTTATCTAATTCTTTTTTGAACCCCATTATAGTTCTGGCCTTCACAACATCCCCTGGCAACTGGTTCCACAGATTGACTGTACGTTGTGTGAAGAAATACTTCCTTGTGTTTGTTTTAAATCTCCTGCCTATTAATTTCATTGGGTGGCCCTTAGTTCTTTTGTTATGAGAAGGAGTAAATAACCCTCCTAATTCACTTTCTCCACACTAGTCACAATTTTATAGACCTCTATCATATTCCCTCTTACTCATCTCTTTTTCAACCTGAAATGTCCCAGGCTTATTAATCTCTTCTCATATGGAAGCTGTTTCATATCCCTAGTCATTTTTGTTGCCCTTCTCTGTACCTTTACCAATTCCAATATATCTTTTTTTGAGATGGGGTGACCAGAACTACACGCAGTATTCAAGATGTGGGCATACCATGGATTTATATAGAGGCAATATGATATTTTCTGTCTTATTATCTATCACTGTCTTTATGATTCCCAACATTCTGTTTGCTTTTTTGACTGCCGCTGCACATTGAGTGGATGTTTTCAGAGAACTATCCACAATGACTCCAAGATCTCTCTTTTGAGTGGTAACAGCTAATTTAGACCCCATCATTTTATATATAGAGTTTGGAAAACATAATCCCACGTGCATTACTTTGTATTTTTCAAGAGTGAATTTCACCTGCCATTTAGTTGCCCAGACCCATGGATCGGATACACATGGTGTACCTCCTCCAGTGCCCAACTGCCCCAATAACCACGGTGTAGGTGCAACCAGACAATCACTGCACTCTTGGATGAAGTCTCCCATCACCTGTGGGTGAACACTTCTCACAAAGCAATCACTATATCCAACCTCTCAGTCCTCATCCTCAAAGGAAACCTGCACAGCACTTTCCAAAGGTGCGCCTGATACTTACATTCATCATTTTGCTAGACTCTAAAAACCATGGTCTTAATAAAGACACTGGATTTATGGCTTATTACAACAATCTGTAACCCCCTAAAGCCCTCTTTTTGTCTTATGACTACTGGGGTGTTAACGTGTTACTCCACCTTGAATGGTCCTTTAGAATATGTGCTAACTACGTATGCTAAACTATCTGTTCCACCTTGTGCTTAGCTGTGACACTGGGAGCACCTTTCCCAGACGTGAAGAAGAGCTCCGTGTAGCTTGAAAGCGTGTCTCTCTCACCAAGAGAAGTTGGTCCAATAAAAGATATTTCCTCACCCACCTTGTCTCTCTAATATCCTGGGACCGACATGGCTACAACAACACTGCATACATTTTGTTGCCCAGTCACCCAGGTTAGTGAGAACCCTTTGTAGCTCTGCACAGTCAATTTTGGACTTAACTATCTTGAGTAGTTTTGTATCATCTACAAACTTTGCCACCTCACTGTTTACCCCTTTTTCCAGATCATTTATGAATATGTTGAATAGGACTGGCCCCAGTCCAGACCCCTGGGGGCAGGGCCGGCTCCAGCTTTTTTGCTGCCCCAAATGGCGAAGCGGGGGAAAAAAAAAAAAAAGATAAAACCGCGATCGGCAGCACTTCGGCGGCAGCTCAACCGTGCCGCTGCATTCTTCTGCGGCAATTCGGCGGCGGGTCCTTCGCTTCGAGAGGGACTGAGGGACCCGCTGCCGAATTGCCGCCGAAGACCCGGACGTGCCGCCCCTTTCCATTGGCCGCCCCCAAGCACCTGCTTCCTTCGCTGGTGCCTGGAGCTGGCCCTGCCTGGGGGACACCACTATTTACCTCTCTCCATTCTGAAAACTGACCATTTATTCCTACCCTGTGTTTCCTATCTTTTAACCAGTTACTGGTCCCGGAGGGAACCTTCCCTCTTATCCCATGACAGCTTATTTTGCTTAAGAGCCTTTGGTGAGGGACCTTGTCAAAGGCTTTCTGAAAGTCCAAGTACACAATATCCACTGGCTCACCCTTGTCCACATTTGCTGACCCCCTCAAAGAATTCTAATAGATTGGTGAGACATGATTTCCCTTGACAAAACACCATGTGAGGCCTTGGAGGGCCAAAGAGATGAGATGGACATGATCACCTATGTGTGAAGAAAAATGTGTTTATCTCTGTGTCTGATCGTTCTGTTCTTTACTATAGTTTCAGCCAATTTGTCTGGTACTGAAGTTACTCTTACTGGCCTTTAATTGTCGGGATCGCCTCTGGAGCCTTTTTTAAAAATTGGCATCACATTAGGTATCCTCCAGGCACCTGGTACAGAAGCTGATTTAAGATTACATACCACAGTTAGTGGTTCCGCAATTTCACATTTGCATTCCTTCAGAATTCTCGGGTGAAAACCATCTGGTCCTGGTGACTTTTCCCTGTTTAATGTATCAATTGTTCCCAAACCTCCTTTACTGATATCTTAGTCTGGGACAGTTCCTCAGATTTGTCACCTGAAAAGAATGGCTCAGGTGTGGGAATCTCCCTCACATCCTCTGCAATGAAGACTAATGCAAAGAATTCATTTAACTTCTCTGCAATGGCCTTATCTTCCTTGAATGATTCTTTAGCACCTCTATTGACCAGTGGCCTCACTGGTTGTTTGACAGGCTTCCTGCTTCGGATGTACTTAATTTTTTTTCTTTTATTAGTTTTTGATTCTTTGTCTAGTTGCTCTTTAATTTCTTTTTTGGCCTGCCTAATTATACTTTTACTCTTGAATTGCCAGAGCTTATGCTCCTTTCTATTTTCCTCAGTAGGCGTTGACTTACAGCTATTAAAGGATGCCTTTTTTGCTTCTAACCACTTCTTTTATTTTGTTGTTCAGCCATGATGGTGTTTTTTGGGCCATTTTACTATTTTTTTTTTTAATTTAGGGTATGCAGTTAATTTGAGTCTCTATTATGGTGTTTTTAAAAAGTTTCCATGCAGCTTGCAGGTATTTCACTCTTGTGATTGTTCCTTTTAATTTCCATTTATCTAGTTTCCTTGCTGTTGTGTAGCTCCCCTTTTTTAAATTAAATGCTACTGTGCTGAGCTTCTTTGCTATCTCCTCCTCCCCCCCACCCCAGGGTGTTAAATTGAATTACATTATGGGTGCTATTGCCAAGTGGTTAGGCTATATTCACCTCTTGGACCAGACCCAGTGCTCCACTTAGGACTAGATCAAGAATCGCCTCTCCTCTTGTGGGTTCCAGAACTAGCTGCTCCAAGAAGCAGTCATTTAAGGTGTCTAGAAATTTTATCTCTGCATCGCATCCTGAGGTGATATGTACCCAGTCAATATGGGGTTAGTTGTAATCCCCCATTATTATTGAGGTTTCTATTTTTATAACCTCGCTAATCTCACTGAGCATTTCACAGTCACTATCACCATCCTGGTCAGGTGGTCGGTAGTATATTCCTACTTCTATTCTCTCATTATTCGAGCATGGAATTTCTATCCATAGAGATTCTGTGGTGCAGTTTGATTAACTTAAATTTTTTTACTATATTTTTTACTATATTTCCTCTATGCAGGTCTGTCTGCTGAGCATACTAGCAAAATGTATGTGTTTATGGAAATGAAGTCTGCTCCTCAGCTCCCCCAGCTTATCCATAGATGGCTGGGCATTCCCCGGGTCAGTATAGAGTGAAGTAACCAGTCCCCATGGGGTGCGGGGTATGCGGGGTCACTATGGAATGAGGTAGCCTGTCTCTTAAATTTTCTGCAAGTAAATAATCTCCTAGGCTGGTGGAGAGTGTCCCCAGTGAAGTTCCTGCTCCCCTTTTGGCTCTGTGCAGCCAGGATTAACATGCTGTAGTGGCTGGGGAGGGGTCAGTGACATTGGGACAGGGGGACAGGTAACCCGGCACCTGGGTGCCCACTAAATCCCACTCCCCACCCCTGACCCGCTGCAGAGCCTGTGCACAGGAGTGAAGTCCAACCGCCCAGCGCATATCACAGCCAGGCCTACGCCTACTCTGCCACCGCTCCCGAGGGGAGTCGGTCTACAACTGCTCGGACGGGGGAATCCCGCTAGGGGGACCCTTTTAGAGTCCCCTGACCCCGCACAGGCTCCCCAGGGGGTTTCTGGTCCAGCCCGATGCAGTGCAGGAAAAGGGAAGTGGTTCTAAGTGGTGTCGTACCTGGCATGGGCAATGAGAATGGCCGAGACCTGCTGTGTGACGAAGGCCACGTTCACCCCGGTCTGGGGTCTCCTGATGGACGGTTGGCCCAGACCGAGCAGAACCCGAACATGCTGCTGTTCCAAGCGCCAGTGACGCTGCCCTGGCACGGTTCCTCTTTGCAAATCAATCCTGCGCCCATGGCACTGCTCCCACCCCCACTGCCAGTCTAACCTTGTGACTAAGCACAAGCAGGGCGCTGAAGCATGGACGCCTGGCGCAGCCTAAGACAAAGCAGTGGCTGGAAGAGCAGGCTGCTGCATCCTTTGAGATCTGTCCAGACCCAAATTCAAAGCAGCTGGGTATGACTCTGACTGGATCCCCAGGGTACAATCTGAAACTGGGATACCGCTGTGCCCCTTTAACTCTCCAGCCTGGGCTGTCTCTCACAATGCTTTGCTAGTGACAAGCAGCAAACCCCTCCAGGCGCTGTTATCACTTAGTACAACAGCATATGAAGCCCCACACCCAGCTAGATTGCATGAGTGCACCCCATGAATCACACAGAGAAAGGCACCAGGCAATTCCCTCCAGCTCCCGAGCCTTGCACCCCAGAAGCCTGACCAGTATTAGTTATTACCCAGTCCGCCCCTCCCTCAATGTGGAGGGGACGTGCACCAGCCTTTGTAAACTGAGTTGAGATTTCCCTAGCACTTCAAGCAAAATACACAGTTTTAGGCAAATTATAAAATAGATTTATTAACTAAAGAAAGATAGATTTTAGGTGATTATAAGTGGTAGGCACAAAAAGTCAGAGATAGTTACTGAAGAAAACAAAAGATAAATGCACAATCTAAATCTCAAGCCTTATTGGACTAGGCAGTATTTAAATCAAACAATTTACTCACCCCACTGGATGTTACAGTTCTTATTACACAACCTTCTCTCTGAAGTCTGGACTAATCTCCTCAGATGAAGCCTTCGTTTTTCTCAGCGTTCTTGTTGCTTCCAGCGTAGGTGGGGGAGGAGAAAGGCCAAGACATGATGCCACTGTACCCTCAGTCCCTGTGCCTGGAAAATACTAGCCCAGACATGTCATGGTGGGCTTTGCTGAGTCACAGGTTTGAGCAATCCCCCTGGTGGTCTTGTGCAACTGAGTCATAGAGTTGAGCAGTGCCCATTATGTGGTTCTTGGGCAGCCCTCATTGAATTGTAAATCCCTTGATTACAACTCCCCTGATGATTAATGGTCGTTGAGCCCCCCCTCCCCCGGGAGTGGTTTGCCTTCTTTGTATGTCACTAGCAAACATACTTCAATAACAACCATACAGCAACATCTCATACCTTGATACACACGAACGATATACCTATTTTGACAGAACAATGAGTTTCAGCAGATCATGGCCTTTCATATATCTTACATGGCATGCTTTGTACGAAATATCACCACCACATATGAATGATGAACTGGGGGTTACAGGGTGCTATTTTGAGGCACAAGTGTGTCAGAGACTCCATCCACCATCAGACGTGGGGCTGGAGTGCATCGTCCGGAGCCCCTAATTCAGTGGGGAGGTGCTGCATTCGGGGTTAGCTGTTCAGCTCCACAGCGCAGGGTTAAACCCGAGTCAGTGAAAGGAGTCAGCGGGGTTTGCACAGTCCCGACTGGATATTCGTGCACAACACACCGATTGACACGCCTGTCAGGTGCAGCTCAAGACAGGCGAGGCTGCAGCAGCCGGAGGGGTCAGCGCTGACGCACAGCAGCAGATCGGCAGAAGGGGAGGACGCCCAGCTAGCCCCTTCTCTGGCCTGGGACAGCAGGTTGGCACTTTCATCACAAGGTGCAAAATTCCACTCTCTTCCCTGCTCAAGGCTTTGCCAGCTGCCATCTCTCCCTCCTCCCGGCAGTCTGTGACAGGTTCCCCCCGGGGTGCCACCTGGAACTGGGGTACCACTGAGCCTCCCCCAACCCACCAGCCTGCGCTCCCTCTCACACTGTGCTGTTGTGACAAGTTGCTACGCTCTCCAAGCTTGTTCCTTCAATCAGCACACACAGGTAGGGGCACACCCGGCTGCAGGTGCACACAGATGCCGAGATCAGCTCTGCATGGGAAGGCTCAGCCAAGGCACCTCCCAGTTCTCAAGGCACGCACCCCCCTCTGGAGTGTAAACCCAAAGTTAGACCGTCTTGCGCTGCACAGGCGTAACTCATGAAATTCTCCCTCTCCCTCAATGTGGAGAGAGATATGCAACAGCTTTCTGCCCCAAGTTATAACGCAGGGGAGATGGAAATTGGGGCCTCTCTTGAGATAAAGTGACAGCCCCTTTCTCTGCCCCCGCCGGGGTATTGCGTGGATAGAGAGGCTGCCGTTCCCCACCCACCCCATGACACTATCGTGTGGCACGCAAGGTACGGAGCCGTTTGGCGTTATTTTTACCTGTTTGGCAGGGCAGTTCTGGGCAGACGATCTGTGGATCTGAAACGAGAACAAAGGAGCAGCTGGTGAGATGGTGCCGCCCCGACTCAGCAGCAAGCCAGGCCTCTCGCTCCATGGTGGGTGAGGACACATATGGGGATGGGGGCTGCCCATGGGGATCTGCTCCCCAGCTGGCAGAAGGCCTGGAGGTTGTTGTTGTCATCCCGCGGATCGTGGCGCCCGTCTGTCACCACCACGGCAAACACACGGGCTCTCTCTCGCCTAGTCTTTGAGGAGGCAAACTGCAGGGTGGAGGGCGTCCAGGTGTCCCCGGCAATCCACTCCAGACGCTTCACCGCCTCCTTGAAGTTGGACAGCGAGTTGATGCGCTGGTCGTCGAGCTGGATGGCCTCGAACGTCCCCTCATGGCTGTACTGCACCACCCCGACCCGGGCACCTGCAGGGAGACAGATGGTCACATCCCGCAATCCTCACTCCCCTGGCGCCCTCCCCCAGCTCATTGGGGTGTGTTCCCTACACAGGGCACACGCTGGCACCACACTATACAGGCCAAACTGTCTGGGGAGGGCACCATCGCTTAGGACCGCTGCATGGCAGCATCACATGTGACATCATGACACTGCCACGCTGCATCATGCATGCCAATGACTTGCACCAGTGACAAGCACTGAATGACCATGTGAAACCATTCTAAGTGCTGACCACAGTGTTACGAAACAACGGGGGTTAAAACAAAATACAAACAATTCCAACACTCTCAGGCTATGAACAAAATAAAACAACCTGGATTTTTAAGGGCTAAAGAAAACGTATAGAATTGGTGTGTGGAACAATCCCAAATACAATAATAATTAGGGCTGTCAGTTAATCACAGTTTTAATCACACTCATAGAATCATAGAATATCAGGGTTGGAAGGGACCTCAGGAGGTCATCTAGTCCAACCCCCTGCTCAAAGCAGGACCTAATCCCAACTAAATCATCACAGTCAGGGCTTTGTCAAGCCTGACCTTAAAAACCTCTAAGGAAGGAGATTCCACCACCTCCCTAGGGAACCCATTCCAGTGCTTCACCACCCTCCTAGTGAAAAAGTTTTTCCTAATATCCAATCTAAACCTCCCCCACTGCAACTTGAGACCACTACTCCTTGTTCTGTCATCTGGTACCACTGTGAACTGTCTAGATCCATCCTCTTTGGAACCCCCTTTCAGGTAGTTGAAAGAAGCTATCAAATCCCCCCTCATTCTTTTCTTCTGCAGACTAAACAATCCCAGTTCCCTCAGCCTCTCCTCATAACTCATGTGCTCCAGCCCCCTAATCATTTTTGTTGCCCTCCGCTGGACTCTTTCCAATTTTTCCACATCCTTCTTGTAGTGTGGGGCCCAAAACTGGACACAGTACTCCAGGTGAGGCCTCACCAATGTCGAATAGAGGGGAACGATCACGTCCCTCGATCTGCTGGCAATGCCCCTACTTATACAGCCCAAAATGCCGTTAGCCTTCTTGGCAACAAGGGCACACTGTCGACTCATATCCAGCTTCTCGTCCACCGTAACCCCTAGGTCCTTTTCTGCAGAACTGCTGCCTAGCCACTCGGTCCCTAGTCTGTAACAGTGCATGGGATTCTTCCGTCCTAAGTGCAGGACTCTGCACTTGTCCTTGTTGAACCTCATCAGGTTTCTTTTGGCCCAATCCTCTAATTTGTCTAGGTCCCTCTGTATCCTATCCCTACCCTCCAGCGTATCTACCACTCCTCCCAGTTTAGTGTCATCTGCAAATTTGCTGAGAGTGCAGTCCACGCCATCCTCCAGATCATTAATGAAGATATTGAACAAAACCGGCCCCAGGACCGACCCTTGGGGCACTCCACTTGAAACCGGCTGCCAACTAGACATGGAGCCGTTGATCACTACCCGTTGAGCCCGACGATCTAGCCAGCTTTCTATCCACCTTATAGTCCATTCATCCAGCCCATACTTCTTTAACTTGCCGGCAAGAATACTGTGGGAGACCGTATCAAAAGCTTTGCTAAAGTCAAGGAATAACACATCCACTGCTTTCCCCTCATCCACAGACCCAGTTATCTCCTCATAGAAGGCAATTAGGTTAGTCAGGCATGACTTGCCCTTGGTGAATCCATGCTGACTGTTCCTGATCACTTTCCTCTCCTCTAAGTGCTTCAGAATTGATTCCTTGAGGACCTGCTCCATGATTTTTCCAGGGACTGAGGTGAGGCTGACTGGCCTGTAGTTCCCCGGATCCTCCTTCTTCCCTTTTTTAAAGATGGGCACTACATTAGCCTTTTTCCAGTCATCCGGGACCTCCCCCGATCGCCATGAGTTTTCAAAGATAATGGCCAATGGCTCTGCAATCACATCCGCCAACTCCTTTAGCACCCTCGGATGCAGCGCATCCGGCCCCATGGACTTGTGCTCGTCCAGTTTTTCTAAATAGTCCCGAACCACTTCTTTCTCCACAGAGGGCTGGTCACCTTCTCCCCATACTGTGCTGCCCAGTGCAGCAGTCTGGGAGCTGACCTTGTTCGTGAAGACAGAGGCAAAAAAAGCATTGAGTACATTAGCTTTTTCCACATCCTCGGTCACTAGGTTGCCTCCCTCATTCAGTAAGGGGCCCACACTTTCCTTGACTTTCTTCTTGTTGCTAACATACCTGAAGAAACCCTTCTTGTTACTCTTAACATCTCTTGCTAGCTGCAACTCCAAGTGTGATTTGGCCTTCCTGATTTCACTCCTGCATGCCTGAGCAATATTTTTATACTCCTCCCTGGTCATTTGTCCAATCTTCCACTTCTTGTAAGCTTCTTTTTTGCGTTTAAGATCAGCAAGGATTTCACTGTTTAGCCAAGCTGGTCGCCTGCCATATTTACTATTCTTTCTACACATCGGGATGGTTTGTTCCTGCAACCTCAATAAGGATTCTTTAAAATACAGCCAGCTCTCCTGGACTCCTAAACAATAAAATACTAATTGAAATTTATTAAATATTTTGGATGTTTTTCTACATTTTCATATATCTTGTATTCTGTGTTGTAATTGAAATCAAAGTGTATATTACTTTTTATTACAAATATTTGCACTGTATCAATCATAGAATCATAGACTCATAGAAGATCAGGGCTGGAAGAGACCTCAGGAGGTCATCTAGTCCAGCTCCCTGCTCAAAGCAGGACCAGCCCCAACTAAATCATCCCAACCAGGGCTTTGTCAAGCCAGGCCTTAAAAACCTCTAAGGATGGAGATTCCACCACCTCCCTAGGTAACCCATTCCAGTGCTTCACCACCCTCCTAGTGAAATAATGTTTCCTAATATCCAACCTAGACCTCCCCCACTACAACTTGAGACCATTGCTCCTTGTTCTATCATCTGCCACCACTGAGAACAGCCGAGCTCCATCCTCTTTGGAACCCCCCTTCAGGTAGTTGAAGGCTGCTATTAAATCCCCCCTCACTTTTCTCTTCTGCAGACTAAACAAGCCCAGTTCCCTCAGCCTCTCCTCGTAAGTCATGTGCCCCAGCCCCCTGACCATGTTTGTTGCCCTCTGCTGGACTCTCTCCAATTTGTCCACATCCTTTCTGTAGTGGGGGGCCCAAAACTGGATGCAATACTCCAGATGTGGCCTCACCAGTGCCGAATAGAAGCAGTTATCTTATCATAGAAGGCAATCCGGTTGGTCAGGCGTGACTTGCCCTTGGTGAATCCATGTTGACTGTTCCTGATCACCTTCCTCTCGTCCAAGTGCTTCAAAATGGTTTCCTTGAGGACCTGCTCCATGATTTTTCCAGGGAGAGAGGTGAGGCTGACCGGTGTGTAGTTGTCCGGATTCTCTTTCTTCCCTTTTTCAAAGATGAGCACTATATTTGCCTTTTTCCAATCGTCTGGGACCTCCCCCGATCGCCACGAGTTTTCAAAGATAATGGCCAATGGCTCTGCAATCACATCAGCCAACTCCCTCAGCACCCTCGGATGCATTAGAATGTGCAAGCATCACACTTCTCGAGTTTCCTGGTCTGGACGGCAGATTAATGACTCTGTCCCCGACCACCACCACCCGTCTCCTCCTCTTGGGAGTGGTGGTCGTGGAACCCCCATCCCTAGGACAATGCATCCCATGCCTTCCGGCCGATGGGGTCTCCTTCTGATCCCTTCCCTCAGATGATTCTTCCAAACCATTCTCTGCCATAGTAGTACCTGTGCAGAGAGCCTGAAAACGGTTTCTTACCTCAATCTGCATTGGGGATACATGGGTTCTCCTCTTTCTTCTTCTGGAGGTCACAAGCTGCCAATTTTCTTCCCCATTCTGCTCTGCCCTCTCTGATTCTTCAGCATGCTGTGCCTGCAGTACCAAACGCTGACTTGTATGCAGAAAGTCTTCATTTTCTTTGATGCAACGCAGGGTTGATACTTGGGTCTCTAGTCCAGGGGTAGGCAACCTATGGCACGTGTGCCGAAGGCGGCACACGAGCTGATTTTCAACGGCACTCACTGCCCGGGTCCTGGCCACTGGTCGGGGGGGCTCTTCATTTTAATTTAATTTTAAATGAAGCTTCTTAAACATTCTAAAAACCTTATTTACTTTACATACAACAATAGTTTAGTTATATATTAAAGACTTATAGAAAGAGACCTTCTAAAACCGTTAACATGTATGACTGGCACGCGAAACCTTAAATCAGAGTGAATAAATGAAGACTCGGCACCCCACTGCTGAAAGGTTGCCGACCCCTGGTCTAGTCCTTTAACCTTCTCTTCCAATATGGAGACCAGCTTGCACTTCGTACAGATGAAGTCGCTTCTACCCTCTGGGAGAAAGACAAACATGGCACATCCTGTGCAGGTCACAACAGCTGATCGCTCACTGGCCATATTGTCTTCCTTCTAAGAGCCTCTTCAGATGTTGTACTTACTGCTCACAAAAGGCTGAAAGGCAAAAACTCTGGGGGAAGTCCCCCCAGGCAAACTCCCTCTGTTTGCTTCTCTTCTGTCCGCACTGTAAAAATGATAAACAAAAGAAATAGTATTTTTCAATTCGCCTCATACAAGTACTGTAGGGCAATCTCTTTGTCATGAAAGTGCAACTTACAAATGTAGATTTTTTTTTGTTACATAACTGCATTGTTACATAACCCAGCAAGGAACTATGTCCCTCCCCTACCCCACATCACTCCTGCCCCTGCCCCTCCTCCACCCAGCAAGGAACTATGTCCCTCCCCTACCCCACATCACTCCTGCCCCTGCCCCTCCTCCACCCAGCAAGGAACTATGCCCCTCCCATGCTCCACATCACTCTTGCCTCCAAACCCCACACCGGCCTCATCTACAGCTCCAGGGGCTTGTCACCCCACTGCCCCTCCCCAGGGCTGGTGCTGCAGGGACGGGGGAGTGCGGGCAGAACTGAAGGAGCAGCCTGGCCCATTGCTCACGGGGGGGGGGAGAGGAGGCTGGGAAGGAACGGGGGTCAGACTGACCCATTGCTAATTGAGGGGGACAAGGGGTCACACTGACCCATTGCTCCCAGGAGGGAGCAGACTGTCAGGAAGGGGAGATGTAAGAGGCATGGCCACTCTGAGGAGCTGGCTCCCAAACTCCTCTGGCTCCTGGAGGGGGGAGATTGGGATGCTCTACGTGCCTCCTGCATCAGCTCTGATTGACTGCTGTTCCTCAGGATGAGGCGGGGCAGTGGGGGATGGGAGTCATACGCAGAGGGTGTCCCAGGCAGGGCTGTACATTCTGTCATGTCACAAGGGACAGAGCCCCCCTGGGGGATGATGTCATAGCAGCTGGGGCAGAGCCTGCTGTGCTGATGATGTCATCATGAGAGCTGGCTGCCCTGCCCCTCCCCGATGCAAGGACTCTCCAGGCTCCTCCCCTTGGCCAGCCCCATGCCCAGGAGCCTCCCCTCTGCAGGCAGGGGGAGAGATGCTGTGCGGTGTCCTGACCTGGTGGGTCCTTGCTATCCCCTCCAGGCCCTGCTGGTGGGCGAGGGCCGGTACCTGATGTCTGGAGAGAGCAGGGCGCCACAGCTGGTAGGCAGCCCCATGGGAGGGGCAGGGTGTTCCTGATGCCACTCACCATCCATCGGCATCAGGGGCTGAATGCGCAGGCCCATGGGTGGAGTGCAGAGTCTCAGGAGCCCCCCATGGACAGGGTTCCTCAGATGGTGGGCTCAGCCCTGGGCCCGTGGATGGGCTCTCGTCCTACTGCACACCCTGGAGGGTCGATGAATTTGCAGGGGTGACCCCACTAGCAGGCGTGGCAGCGAGAGGAGAATCAAGCCTGGGTCTCCGTTCTGCCCAAGCTGTGCTCAGTGCAGAGCTGGCAGGTGGCCCAAGGTGGCTTTCACATGCCTTCGTGTGGCTGTGATTGCACTGGCTGCTGGCATGATTAGAGCAGCCTCAGGGCTGCTGTAACCTATGCTCACCTCAGAGGCATGGCAGAATCCAGGTACAGCAAAAGCACAGCAAGCTCTGGCCACACCCATCCTCTCCCGAGATAGTGGCCGGGAAGGGGCCAGTCTAGGGCCATCCTGCCTGTGCTCAGCCTCCTGAGGAAACCCCTGTGCTGGAGTGCTCAATGGGGGATTTACCAGCCCTTTATGCCCAGTGTAAGGTGGCCAGAGCAGAAAGGAGAGTCTGCCCCCAAGGTCCAGGCCTATGCCCATGGCAGTCACGGGGGTTGGCTCTGATGACAGTGGGGGCACGGGAAAGGCCCATGCCCAAGAGCAATCGGAAGAAGTATGACTCATTTCACTCAGCTGATGGTTAATCACAGCTGAACTGTGAGAGGAAGTAACCACCCCACCCCTCCAGCCTCTGCGCCAGCCCTTCCAAGCCCAATGTGACCTTCGCTCTTCACCTGGGTGTGGAGTATTGACTTCATGTTCGTACACAGCGCCAGGGCCTGGCAACAAGGGAGGCAAGAGGTGAGAAGCCAGTTACGCAGCTTTATTGTACTCAGCCCTGCCCACAGCATCTCCGGTGCTCTGTGCGCCCTGCCTGCTCACTGGCTCAGCCAACGGGGGGCAGGGTGGGGGAGCGTATTTAAGGGACTTGTGCTCTGTTCTGTCAGCACATTTTAGCTGGACCGGAGAGAGCAGCCACAGGGAGCGGCGTCTGTGTAACCTCCTCGTGCTGGTATTGTAGGCAGTTTTGTTTCATAGCTATAGTCTGCTTGCTAGGCTTGAAATAGTATTGCTCCTTGCAACACTTTTCCCAAGCGTGGTGTGAATATACGTGTGGGTGTGTTTGTGTGTGGGGTCTCTGAGTGGGGGTGGGGGTGTGCGGGAGGGTAGGTGTGTGTGGGAGGGTAGGTGTGTGTGGGCATAGGCCCCGACTCCGTGGGTGATTTCCACGGGGAAATATTAGTGGGTGCTCTGCACCCACCGGCAGCCAAGCTCCCCTAATCCCCCACCCCAGCTCCCCCTCCTCCCCCTCCCCTGAGCGTGCCGTGTCCCCGCTCCTCCGCCTACCTCCCAGTGCTTCCCGCCTGGCTGCCGCCAAACAGCTGTTTGGCAGTGTTAGCATGCTCGGGGAGCGGGGGAGGAGCAGGAACGTGGCGTGCTCAGGGGAGGAGGTGGGGAAGAAGCGTGGCCGGGCGGGGATTTGGGGGTGGGGTTGGAATAGGGGCAGGGAGGGGGTGGAGTTGGGGTGGGGACTTTGGGAAAGGGGTTAGAATAGGTTGGAATGGGGGCAGGCAAGGGGTGGGGCAGGGGCAGGGCCTCATGGAAGGTGTGAAGTGGGGGCGGGGCCGGGAGCAAATGGGGGGGTTGAGCACCCAGGGGAAAGAGGGGAAGTCAGCGCCTATGTGTGTGGGTGCATGCACCTGATACAATTATATCATTTAAAGATTCAAACAAAGAAGGCAGTAAAGTGCTAATTGTACCGGGAGTTTGGAAGCTGCTGTATTTAGCAATGTGGCGTGGCGTGGCGTGGCGTGGCGTGGCGTGGCGTGGCGTGGGAATGATGTTCGGAGTAGATCTACGCTAGTTACTGCCTTTTTTGGTTTGTTTTGCCTTGTAGGGGAAAAAAAAAAGTTTTGTGAATCAGAAAGTTGAAAATTTTTTCATTTTGGGTCTAATGAAACAGTTTTGTATAAAATCACCCCAAAACGAATGTTTTTTTTAATAAAAGCAAAGGAAATTGGGAAATGGGGGGCACCTAGATGCCATTCACGCACCTGAGGAGTCCCTAGCCCAGTGGTTAGTGCCCCCACCTGGGAGACGTGCATTTGTCATGGGTTTGCACCAGGTCTCTCCGCTCCCAGGTGGGGGCACTAACCCAGGGACTACTGGGCACAAGGGGACACCACCCACCTCATTTCTCTGACCAGCACCTCGTTCCCCTTGTCAATGGAGATCAAAAAACCAAACGCTTTCATTTTGCGCATGTCCAAATGAACCGTATCGACATTTCCAAAATACTTTTTTAATTGGGAACAATTAGCCGGAATCGACAAATTCACAAATGTTTCCATCAACCGGAATCTGCATTTTTCAATGGAAAAACAATTTCGTCTGAAACATTTTGCTGCGCTCTAGGCCTGAGATCCGTACGCGCCACAGCTACTGAAATCAGAGGCAGCTGCACGCACAGAGGGGCTTAAACGAAAAATGGTGGAACTCACATGATGTTTGCCACTTTCCCTTTATTCCCTCAGCTCATATGTTCAATCCCCTTTGGAGCCAATGGCAGTTTTGCTGCGGGGCCGTGAGCTCAGCCGGCCCTGTGGGTTTGCTGCTCCTGTTCCTTGCACTGTGTATTCCAGCAGCCCCATGACACCCAAGCTGAGCTGAGGAGTCCCTGGTGCTGGGTGCTCCACACGCACTGGGACAGGCCCTGCTCTGAAGAGCTGCTGCCAAGGCAGACCAAGGTGGGAGGGGAAGTGCCCGAGGTCACCCAGCAGCTTGTGGCAGAGACAGGACGGGAGCCCAGGCTGGCAGCCTGCTGGAGCAGGGCGTGTGCGTGCGGTGCCATCGCACGCTGGCAGCACCTCCCCTCCTCGTGCAGGTGGGGGGAGCTGGAGTGCACTGCCGCCTGCCCCAGCCCCATGCGGGAGGGACAGCGGAGCTGGGCAGAGCCCCGAGGAGCTGCTCTAACCCTTGGCTGGGCGCCCACTGGCCAAGAGGAGACAGGCAATAGCCTGGGCAGGGCCCTGCTGCTGCTGCTCCTGGCTCTGAACTGAGCTCTGTGTCCTGCACCTGTCACCTCTGGCCACGGCTTGCATGTCTGGGAGGGCGTGGGCAAGGGCCAGCAGAACCTGAGCCCCTGTGCTGGGGGTGCAGGGCCCCCTCACTCCCTACTCCCCAGGGAGTGGGGCTGTGCAGGGGGCGCAGGCTGCGGGTCGGGACTGTTCTGCCTCCCTGCTGCAGATGCTTTTCAGTGCTTTGCTGCGCTGGTGCAGAGAGCGGCTCCAGGGGCGTGAGGCAGGTGAATGGAGGGCGGGGGGGAGAAACCTTCTGACCAGGACTCTCCTTCCCTTGCAGGTGCTGATGGACACCCCCGGCATGTGGAATCCGAACTCAGGTGAGACCCCGGCTCAGCACAGGCTGGCCTGCCGGGCGGGAGGTGGGTGGGGGTGGGGCTGTTTCTCGTTGCTTTGCTTAAAGCTGGGCAACTCGCGGGCTGTTTCCTGGGCCAAAGGCTACGGCCAGTTCCTCTGTTCTACGGGGACACAGACGGGTTTCAGGACTCTCTGTGTGGGGCCATGGCTAAAGCGGGGATTGGCTGGGAGCCAGACAGCGTGGCTGTCTCTGGGAGATTTGCCTGTGTAAGGACTGCAGCACCCAGCCCTGCAGTAGCGTGACGTGTGTACATATACGTGTGTAGTATTCATGGCCCGGTTTGAAAGTTACTCCAAATGCTGACCCCATTAAGAACATAAGAACAGCCGTACCGGGTCAGACCAAAGGTCCATCTAGCCCAGTATCTGTCTACCGACAGCGGCCAATACCAGGTGCCCCAGAGGGAGTGAACCTAACAGGCAATGATCAAGTGATCTCTCTCCTGCCATCCATCTCCATCCTCTGACGAACAGAGGCTAGGGACACCATTCTTACCCATCCTGGCTAATAGCCATTTATGGACTTAGCCACCATGAATTTATCCAGTCCCCTTTTAAACATTCTGCGTCCTCGCCTCCCCCAGCCCCCTTACTCTGGAGCTGGCAGGCCACTGAAATCAGGCAATGCCCTACTCAGCGTGAGTTGTCTGGCCGAAGCGACTGCAGCATGGCCTGGGTCATTGTTCCCTGCCTTCCTGGGGGCATTTCCCTTCGAATACACAGTGCCAGGGGGTGTTACCTTGGGGTTCCCTGCTGCTAATGTAACACCGAAAGGGGCAGGATCGAACCTGGGACCTCTGGAGCTAAAAGCATGAACCTCTACTGCATGAGCTAAAAGCCAACTGGCTCTTAGCTAAGGCTGTAGAACAGACTCATTTAACTCTCTCTAAGTGGTCTCGGTGCCACTAGCTGGACAGAACCCCACACCCAGAAGGTGTGTGGGTTACACGTCTCAGCATTGCCCGCCCAGCAGGGAACCCCTGGGAGGAGGATGGGTGAAGGGTATTGCCAGGGGCTCCAACACGTCACCTCGGCTTTCCCTTTGTCTGGCAGGCGCACCTTGCGGGACACCACCACTGAATGCAGTGCATTGCTACCCTCCCCCCGGACCACCTGCATATGGGCCTCACCCTGGGCCTTGCAGGCATCCTTGCCCCCCTGCTGTCTGTCCGCCTCCCCCTCGCCATCTCATCAGACCCCACCCACATGCACACTACCGTCATGGACACCCGCATGGACCCCACCCGCATGGACCTGGATGCCCTCCGCCTCCTGGGTGTTATCATCACAAGCATTAGAAGCATGGCCATGGTCACCATGGACACAAGGTACGGAGCCCTGGTCACTGGGGTGTGGGGGCCACGTTGCAGAAGAAGATGCAGCATTAGCGTCAGCTCTGTGCTGGGATGCCGTGCAGGGCCCACAGCCCAAGGCCTAGCTGGGCTAGGGACTGCTCTGTTCCCAACCCGTACGTGGGGTTGTGGGGACATGAGAACCCCCCTCTCTGCTCCCTGCAGCCAGGGGACATTACACCAATCCCTGGAAACATTTTCCTTTCCCCTTAAGAGTCGGCTGTTTTCACCAGGTCCCTGGATTCCGGATTAGGGTTTGTATTGGCCAGGGCATCAGTGGTTCATGTATTCAAACCCCAAACCAAACCCGCCTGCACCTACAGGCTGCTGCATCGCACCCTGTGCAGCCAAACCGGTGCAGGACCGGCCCAGCTCTGCTGGGAACCTAGGTGTTCCTACAGTCAGCGTCAGGAAATGAAAGAGAGGGAGCAGGACTAGCACGCAGCCACAGCTCAGGGCACTCGGGTGGGACGGAGAACTCAGCTCAGCACAGAATGTCAGAGCTGTGACGTGGCGCCTCGACACTCCTCACAAAGGCAGCCTGGGTTCCCAGGGATCTCTCCAGCACGTAGCCCAGCACCGCGCCCACCTGCATTCTGTGGCCAGCCTCACTCATGTACCGGGACACGTGGCTGCAACAACCCAGCTTGCTGGGTGTGATGCCTTTGTAAAAACCCGTCATCCAGCCAGAATATCCCTGTGCCACAGAGCCCGGCGCGGGGAGCCCTTGCAGGGACTGACTCCCTGCTTGAGGCCCCGAGTCTGCACAGACACGTGCACATGCTCAGCCTTAGCTTGTAAGCAGCACCTGGAAATCAGTGCTGCTAAGTCCGAGGTACTGTCAGGCATGTGCACGTGTCTTCGCCGGGCGGGGCCTTAGCGTCCTGCTGGGGACGTAGTTCCACACGTGCTGCCCCAGCCCCGGGGGTTGCTGTGGTGCAGTTAGTGGCAATTCTACTTGGCCGGGCTCAGGAGCAGGGACTGGCCCCTGGAATCACCTGGCGGGTGTAGAGAAGCCCAGCAGCATGGGGGGGGTGTGTGTGCAGAGGTTCGGGGCTGAGAACTGGACTCAAAGCCCGGCCTCCCCCCGCAGTGCCAGGGGTTGCAGGTCGGGCCGTTTCAGTGTCTCCCTGCGCAGCCCGTCTCTGCCGGGGCGATTCCTTTCCAAGGTGAAGCAGCCTCCTGGTTGGCAACAAATATTGTGCAGTGGGCTCGTTGTTTAGTGTTGTGAGGTGCCCGTCTGCCCGCTGGGCCTGGCCACTGCTTTCTCTGTGCCCAGGGCCTTCTCACCACCCTGGGCACACTCAGGGGCTGCTGGCTAGGCCTGGCCAGGGCTGTTCCTGAAGGGTAGCTCGTGGGCTTGCGCTTCCCTCGAAGGTCGAATCTTCCATCTTCACACCCCTGCCCATTCCTCAATGTCTGAGCAGTCCTGGCTCCCCCCATGCCTGCTGCAGGCCTGGCTAGGAGAGCTGCCATCATCATCCCCAGCTCTGTGTGCTACGGGCGAGCAGAGAAACCAGTTACTAGCCCCGGCCGTCCCTCCCAGGAGCCATTGGAAAATGATGCCAAAGTCTGGGTCAGGAAGTGGAGGGCACCACGTACAGCTGACAGGGGAGCAGCCGGAGTGTAACTGGTTCGGCACCAGAGCCAGCTCCCGTCTTGTGACACCGGCTGCGGGACGGTAACTGCTGTGAATGCAGACGGCCGTGGGAGAGGGCTATCCTCACGGTATCTAATACACGTCAATCCTTGTCCCTTTCAGCATGGAAGTGGATCGAGCAGCAGTTCTGACTCGGATTAAGAAAGCGCCTCCCACCGGCCTGGCTCACATCTGTGGCACAGCAGCAGCAGAAGCCAAATACAATTTAAAAACGTCTGTTAGTTCGCTCCAGTTCGCTCTTCTGCTGCCCTTTGCTCCCTCTTCTAAATGAACCTCATGTAACCTTGTGGCTAGTGATTCTCTTCTGTTTGGTTGGTTCAATTTCTGTCTGGAAGCATTTTAAGCTCATGACCTGGCTCGTTTCCCCTCTGTCACTGAAGAGATTTCCCCCTCTTATGTAGCCCCTCTGCCGGGTGGTATCAGCAGCCACCAGGGCCATGGTCGATACCTGGGGGTTCCTCTTCACAATGCACACCAGAACCGGCGCGAGCCCCGAGCCAGACATCTGGGAAAACTACACATCAGCAGTTCTCTGGCTCTCAATCACCACCTAGGTCCAGTATAGTGAGAAATTATTTAAAAATTCTGCTCACTGTACAAAATGTTCTCCTGACCCCAAAGGGTCAGCCATGTTACCAGGTCAAAATACCACACTGCCAGATAGTCTGTTAGCATCTAAAACTAAAGGTTTATTATAAAGACAAAAGCAAGAACAGGAAGAGAGTTGTTAAATGGTAAAGCAGTTACATACTGTGAGAGTTTACGCCCCTCGTTACCGGGCAGCACGGCCTAGTGGCCAGAGTCCACAGAAGTAGCCCTGGTCGCTGGGCAGCACGGCCTAGTGGCCAGAGTCCACAGACGTAGCCCTGGTCGCTGGGCAGCACGGCCTAGTGGCCAGAGTCCACAGACGTAGCCCTGGTCGCTGGGCAGTAGGACCTTACTACTGGCTCAGCTGGGGGGTCCTACCGAAACACGCTGAGGCTCACCGGGGGCAAGGTACCAGTCCGTCACCCCCCCCACACACACACACACGGTCGCTTCCTACCAGCTTGGGAGTTGGGGTCTCCCATGAATCCCAAGGTTCTCCACGAGTCTCTGGGTCCGTCGCCTCCCCTGGTTCCTCCCGCAGTAGAGGTTCATGCCGGCCTGTAGAAGCCTCCGTTCCCCGCAGCTTCAAGAGCGTTGGCTGGTCCTCCACAGGAGCTTCCCTGTTAGGTCCTTCCCCTGCGGCCACCAGCCTAGACTGAGCTGAGTCCCCTCTTTTTATTCTCCCACAGCATTTGGAGCATGCCCAGTACGAGCAGGGCGGGATTTCCGCCGCCAGAGCTACTGGTCCGGCGCTGCTGGGGCTAGTGCGGGGCGGGGCTGCCCCGTCACACATACATACAAAGACTTCAAAGTCCATATATCAGGTTCTTAGCAGTAGTGGCGAGTTTGCTGGGTTGAAAGTCCCTCTGGAATACATCCACAGCTTGGATGGGTCAGTCAGTCCTTTGTTCGGAGCTTTGGTTTGTAGAAGAGTCACTCCAGAGGTAAGAAGCAGAAATGAAGACAAAATGAAGAAGATGCAGCTGCCTTTTATATCCTTTGCCATGTGGCTTGTACTTCCTTTGTCCCAAACCCAAGCTGCCCAGCACATGGCATGGAAAAGCCTTAGAGTTCTCTGTCCACAGGCATATCACGTCTTGCTGACTCATAAGGTGTCTCGCTGGTTCCTTTGAAGGGGTTCATCATACAGCTGATGACCCCTGATGGGCCATTGAACAGGCTAGGCAGTGCTGATGCCAATCTGTCTGGGGGTGTGTAGTGGGGCAGCTGCCCCACTCCCTGAGAATTTAGGCTGCAGCAGGCCAGTGGGTCTACGCAGATGGACAGCCAATGAGAAAAGGGTTTATTGGGAGCCAATCAGGGCCCAGATTGGAGGCAGCCAATCAGGGCCAGGCTCAGCCCTATAAAAAGTCTGCTCAGGGAGCACACAGGCAGTCTGTCCTAAGCCTTTAAGAGGGGAAGGTCTGTCTCCAGAGCTGGGAGACTAGCACCTGGGACAGCGCAGTGCTGGGCAGGCCCGGGGGAGCAGAGGGGAACTCCATCCCGGTGTCTGCCAGGCTGCAGGCTCTGAAGAGAAGGGCCTAATCAGTGCAAGGGGGGGAAGGGGCCCAGGGACGTGGACAGACGGAGGGAGAGAAGGAGGGCAGGACGGCTGCCACTAGAGGGTCCCTGGGTTGGGACCCAGAGTAGTGGGCAGGCCTGGGTTCCCCCTTGCCTTACACCTGGCCGACGGGTGTGTCCGTCTTGGGCTGCACCAACCCCCTGCCAAGAGGGGTGTGACTTTGGGGGGACACTTGCCCACATTGGCCGGGGCGCAGGAAGGCTGCTGATCACCAAAGCTCGAAAAGGACGCTGCGAGCTGGTGAACGACACGGGCTCAGACGCGAGACGATGGACGGGACACCACCAGGAGGGGGCGCTCCACTGGACAGAGCTAATTCCCGAGGACAACCAGCAGGAGGCACCGGGTGGTGAACCCCAACCCTGTCACAGGGTGTCACCCAGAAACACAGCACAGGTTTGGAAATACAGATATACCCCACATACCTATAACTCATAATACAAAGGTGATACAAACATATCAAAGGTGATACAAACATGGGAGGAGTGGTAGATACGCTGGAGGGTAGGGATAGGATACAGAGGGACCTAGACAAATTAGAGGATTGGGCCAAAAGAAACCTGATGAGGTTCAACAAGGACAAGTGCAGAGTCCTGCACTTAGGACGGAAGAATCCCATGCACTGTTACAGACTAGGGACCGAGTGGCTAGGCAGCAGTTCTGCAGAAAAGGACCTAGGGGTTACGGTGGACGAGAAGCTGGATATGAGTCAACAGTGTGCCCTTGTTGCCAAGAAGGCTAACGGCATTTTGGGCTGTATAAGTAGGGGCATTGCCAGCAGATCGAGGGACGTGATCGTTCCCCTCTATTCGACATTGGTGAGGCCTCACCTGGAGTACTGTGTCCAGTTTTGGGCCCCACACTACAAGAAGGATGTGGAAAAATTGGAAAGAGTCCAGCGGAGGGCAACAAAAATGATTAGGGGGCTGGAGCACATGAGTTATGAGGAGAGGCTGAGGGAACTGGGATTGTTTAGTCTGCAGAAGAGAAGAATGAGGGGGGATTTGATAGCTGCTTTCAACTACCTGAAAGGGGGTTCCAAAGAGGATGGATCTAGACTGTTCACAGTGGTACCAGATGACAGAACAAGGAGTAATGGTCTCAAGTTGCAGTGGGGGAGGTTTAGATTGGATATTAGGAAAAACTTTTTCACTAGGAGGGTGGTGAAGCACTGGAATGGGTTACCTAGGGAGGTGGTGGAATCTCCTTCCTTAGAGGTTTTTAAGGTCAGGCTTGACAAAGCCCTGGCTGTGATGATTTAGTTGGGATTAGGTCCTGCTTTGAGCAGGGGGTTGGACTAGATGACCTCCTGAGGTCCCTTCCAACCCTGATATTCTATGATTCTATGATATAAACAAGATTCTCATACTTGGCAAATGATGACATTTTTGCAGATACCTCACATGGCATATCTGGTCATATTAATTGCAATTTTATGACATTGGTATCAACAATATCACAAAGTGTCCCACATATTCCGTACAGCGTCACAGAAGGGGCGGGGCTGGACTCTGTCTGCTCCCCCACTCCCAACTCTGCTGGTGGGCGAAGGCCATCGTCGTACCTGGCAAGAACAGGGCTGGTACTGCAAAAACACACATTCCTGAGAAGTGCCAGGCACAGGACACTCACGCAAACACAGTTCAGAAGTGTGGTAGCAGAACACCCTGCTACCAACTAGGGTAGCCAGGTGTACGGTTTTCGACCGGAACGCCCCGTCGAAAAGGGACCCTGGTGGCTCCGGTCAGCACCAGCTGTTAAAAGTCTGGCCGGCGGTGCTGTGGGGCTAAGGCAGACTAGTCCCTACCTGTCCTGGCACCGTGCTACACCCTGGAAGTGGCCAGTAGGTCCCGCTCCTAGGTGGGGGGGGGGGGGAAACAGCACTCCACATGCTGCCCCGACCCCAAGCACTGGCTCCACACTCCCATTGGCTGGAAACCAGCCAATGGGAGCTGGGAGGGCAGTGACTGTGGGTGAGAGCAGCGCAGGGAGCCTCCTGCCCCCCCCCCCCCTTGGAGCTGGACCAGCTGGCTGCTTCCAGGACACAGCAGGTTGCCAGGGCATGTAGGCAGCCTTCCTTAGCCCTGCTGTGCCACAGACCGGGAGCCGCCCGAGGTAAGTCCACGCCCCCATCCCTAGATCCAACCCCCCTGCCCCAGCCCTGAGCCTCCCCAAACCTGGAGCCCCCTCCCGCACCCCAAAACCTTGCCCCAGCCCAGTGAAAGTGAGCGAGGGTGGGGGAGAGCGAGCCACCGAGGGAGGGGGAATGTAGTGAGCGGGGGGTAGGGTCTCGGGAAGGGGCGGGGCCTCAGGGAGGGGGCAGCGCTAGGGTGTTCGGTTTTGTGCGATTGGAAAGTAGGCAACCCTACTACCAACACATTCCCCAAAGATAACAGGAACACACTGACCTCCCCTAAAGAGAAGGTCAGGATGACAGGGTGATGGCTAGAGATGTTTTGATCAAACCAACATGTACAAGTAGAGGTTGGTATCTAACCGTGGCAGAGGGTGGTAACTAGCTACGTCGGGGGGGCAATACGTAACTTGTTTGTATGAAGAGGGGTCTTGGGGGAATGTCTTTGGCCAGCTGAGGGGGCAGTGGAAAGTCCCACCAGTGACTGAGGTGGTCCATTGTCACGGCATACGTGTGCTAGTGTAACTGTACACATTGATCCGGGGAGTGAGTACCATGCTTCGGTGGCCAGAAACCTGGACGGGTGCCTTTGCTAATAATGGGACTGTGGCTATTGGGCAGTTTGATCGAAGCCTGCTCTCCGGGTTATCTGCCCAGAGCCAGTGCAGCCCGCAGAGAGAACACATGCGCAGCCAACATCTGACAACAGCAGGCGTGGCAGCGAGAGGAGAATCGAGCCTGGGTCTCCGTTCTGCCCAAGCTGTGCTCAGTGCAGGGCTGGCAGGTGGCCCAAGGTGGCTTTCACATGCCTTCGTGTGGCTGTGATTGCACTGGCTGCTGGCATGATTAGAGCAGCCTCAGGGCTGCTGTAACCTATGCTCACCTCAGGAGCATGGCAGCAACTAGGAACAGCAAGAGCACAGCAAGCTCTGGCCACACCCATCCTCTCCCGAGATAGTGGCCGGGAAGGGGCCAGTCTAGGGCCATCCTGCCTGTGCTCAGCCTCCTGAGGAAACCCCTGTGCTGGAGTGCTCAATGGGGGATTTACCAGCCCTTTATGCCCAGTGTAAGGTGGCCAGAGCAGAAAGGAGAGTCTGCCCCCAAGGTCCAGGCCTATGCCCATGGCAGTCACGGGGGTTGGCTCTGATGACAGTGGGGGCACGGGAAAGGCCCATGCCCAAGAGCAATCGGAATAAGTATGACTCATTTCACTCAGCTGATGGTTAATCACAGCTGAACTGAGAGGAAGTAACCACCCCACCCCTCCAGCCTCTGCGCCAGCCCTTCCAAGCCCAATGTGACCTTCGCTCTTCACCTGGGTGTGGAGTATTGACTTCATGTTCGTACACAGCGCCAGGGCCTGGCAACAAGGGAGGCAAGAGGTGAGAAGCCAGTTACGCAGCTTTATTGTACTCAGCCCTGCCCACAGCATCTCCGGTGCTCTGCGCGCCCTGCCTGCTCACTGGCTCAGCCGACGGTGGGCGGGGTGGGGGAGCGTATTTAAGGGACTTGTGCTCTGTTCTGTCAACACATTTTAGCCGGACCGGAGAGAGCAGCCACAGGGAGCGGCGTCTGTGTAACCTCCTCGTGCTGGTATCGTAGGCAGTTTTGTTTCGTAGCTATAGTCTGCTTGCTAGGCTTGAAATAGTATTGCTCCTTGCAACACTTTCCTCAAGCGTGGTGTGAATGTGTGTGTTTCCCTCCACTCATATGTTCGATGCCTTTCTCCCAGCCTTTGTCCGTCTAGTCTGTTTAGATGCTAAATGCTTTGGGGCAAACATTGCCTCTTAGACTGGGTTTGTGCAGTGCCTGGCATGGGGGGGCACTCTTGGTTGGTGCCTGGGCACTGCCGCAATGCCAAATGCCAATCATATCTCACCTACTCCATGTCTACGGCGGCAGAGCCATTTCTGGCAGGGCCAGCCACGCAGTCAGATTGCTGAGATTAGCGCTGGTGCTTTGGGATTCTGAATGTCCTTGGCCCAAGGAGAAGCCAAGGGGCTACCTGCTGTGGGCTGTATTTATCCCTGGGGGCGCTGGTCCCTTTGCAGGAAGTTGTAGCTGCGTTGCCTCTGCGGTTACATTATGCAGAGGGCCCAACTGGAGTTTATATATAAATAGAGCCAGCGGCACTGCCCCTGGGCTGACTAAAGCCCAGTTAGGCTAGGGTGACCAGAGGGCAAGTGTGAAAAATCGGGATGGGGGTGGGGGGTAATAGGCGCATATATAAGAAAAAGACCCACAAATCGGGACTGTCCCTATAAAATCGGGACATCTGGTCACCCTAAGTTAGGCTAAGAGGACAGGAGAAGAGCACTGGACTTTCAATCTGTCCTAAATGCTGCTCTGTGACGTGGAGCTGAGTAGCAACAACCACAGAGCTCAGGGGAGTCTCTGGTTTGCAATGAGGAGTTTATTTCGTGTTCTAAGGGCAAACCCTGTAGCCCAGAACCGGCCTTTAGATGCTGCTCGTTCCGGAGGCCGGAGTAGTGAGTCCGTGCAGAGGCGGTTAACACTTTACCCTGGTGTGGGCCAGCAGCCAGTTACTAACTCGGGGAGCAGGGAGGGAGCGTGACTCAGAGGGGTGTTGGCGTGACAGTGGCCCTGGGGCAGTGCCACGTATGCGCCAGCCAGCGCCCACGGCTGTGCGCAAACCACAATCTAGCCCAGAGCTGCTGGCTGTGGAGAGGTGGGTCTGGAGACGGCAGGGCTGCTAGCTGCTGTGCTGTAAGGAGCCTGGGGCACACGCTGCAATGGGCGGTAGGGATGTCAGGCTGGCAGAGTGTGGTGGGCATTGCATGGCAGCAGTGCCAGGCTGCATGGGATTGGCAGCAGGGGCATTAACTGCATGACGCCAAGAGGGCTGGACACACAGCGCTGCTCAGGTGGCTCCAGGCTGGTAGCTCAGAGCCAATCCCCCGTTCCAAAAGGCAGAGAAGTACACGGCCCTGCTCCTGGGCGTTCCCGCAGCCACGGTGTGAGTGGGCACAGGACACGGCAGCATGGGGCCCCACCCCATTACAGACAGGCACGTGCTGTCCGAGCTGCCTCTGCCCCTTTGGAGCCAATGTCCCTGGTGCTGGGTGCTCCACACGGACTGGGACAGGCCCTGCTCTGAAGAGCTGCTGCCAAGGCAGACCAAGGTGGCAGGGGAAGTGCCCGAGGTCACCCAGCAGCTTGTGGCAGAGACAGGACGGGAGCCCAGGCTGGCAGCCTGCTGGAGCAGGGCGTGTGCGTGCGGTGCCATCGCACGCTGGCAGCCCCTCCCCTCCTCGTGCAGGTGGGGGGAGCTGGAGTGCACTGCCGGCGGCCCCAGCCCGATGCGGGAGGGACAGCGGAGCTGGGCAGAGCCGCGAGGAGCTGCTCTAACCCTTGGCTGGGCGCCCACTGGCCAAGAGGAGACAGGCAATAGCCTGGGCAGGGCCCTGCTGCTGCTGCTCCTGGCTCTGAACTGAGCTCTGTGTCCTGCACCTGTCACCTCTGGCCACGGCTTGCATGTCTGGGAGGGCGTGGGCAAGGGCCAGCAGAACCTGAGCCCCTGTGCTGGGGGTGCAGGGCCCCCTCACTCCCTACTCCCCAGGGAGTGGGGCTGTGCCGGGGGCGCAGGCTGCGGGTCGGGACTGTTCTGCCTCCCTGCTGCAGATGCTTTTCAGTGCTTTGCTGCGCTGGTGCAGAGAGCGGCTCCAGGGGCGTGAGGCAGGTGAATGGAGGGCGGGGGGGAGAAACCTTCTGACCAGGACTCTCCTTCCCTTGCAGGTGCTGATGGACACCCCCGGCATGTGGAATCCGAACTCAGGTGAGACCCCGGCTCAGCACAGGCTGGCCTGCCGGGCGGGAGGCGGGTGGGGGTGGGGCTGTTTCTCGTTGCTTTGCTTAAAGCTGGGCAACTCGCGGGCTGTTTCCTGGGCCAAAGGCTACGGCCAGTTCCTCTGTTCTACGGGGACACAGACGGGTTTCAGGACTCTCTGTGTGGGGCCATGGCTAAAGCGGGGATTGGCTGGGAGCCAGACAGCGTGGCTGTCTCTGGGAGATTTGCCTGTGTAAGGACTGCAGCACGCAGCCCTGCAGTAGCGTGACGTGTGTACATATACGTGTGTAGTATTCATGGCCCGGTTTGAAAGTTGCTCCACATGCTGGCCCCATTCTGCGTCCTCGCCTCCCCCAGCACCCTTACTCTGGAGCTGGCAGGCCACTGAAATCAGGCAATGCCCTACTCAGCGTGAGTCGTCTGGCCGAAGCGACTGCAGCATGGCCTGGGTCATTGTCAGGATGGGTGAAGGGCCCTTGCCATTGTCTCTAATGTATCTCCTCTTCTTTCCTTTGGTCTGGCAGGAGCGCCTGGTGGGATGCCCCCACCAAATGCGCCATATTGTCCCCCTCCCCCTGGACCATGCCCTGGGCCTGGCATGAATCCATTCCCTCCCGTTGTCTGTCCTCCTCCCCCTCGTGTATGCCCTGGGCCTGGTGGGCCCCACCCGCATGGACACCACCCGCATGGACACCACCCGCATGGACACCACCCACATGGACACCGACATGGACACCACCCGCATGGACACCAGCCGCATGGATCCCCGCTGCCTGGTGGACCTGGATGCCCTCCCCCTCCTGGGTGTCCTCCCCCAGGCGGCCCTCATGGGCAGCATAAAAAGCACAAGCATAAGAAGCATGGCCATGGTCACCATGGACACAAGGTACGGAGCCCTGGTCACTGGGGTGTGGGGGCCACGTTGCAGAAGAAGATGCAGCATTAGCGTCAACTCTGTGCTGGGATGCCATGCAGGGCCCACAGCCCAAGGCCTAGCTGGGCTAGGGACTGCTCTGTTCCCAACCCATACGTGGGGTTGTGGGGACATGAGAACCCCCCCTCTCTGCTCCCTGCAGCCAGGGGACATTACACCAATCCCTGGAAACATTTTCCTTTCCCTTAAGAGTCGGCTGTTTTCACCAGGTCCCTGGATTCCGGATTAGGGTTTGTATTGGCCAGGGCATCAGTGGTTCATGTATTCAAACCCCAAACCAAACCCGCCTGCACCTACAGGCTGCTGCATCGCACCCTGTGCAGCCAAACCGGTGCAGGACCGGCCCAGCTCTGCTGGGAACGCAGGTGTTCCTACAGTCAGCGTCAGGAAATGAAAGAGAGGGAGCAGGACTAGCACGCAGCCACAGCTCAGGGCACTCGGGTGGGACGGAGAACTCAGCTCAGCACTAGTGTTGCCAACATTCCCGGATTGGCCGGGAGTCTCCCGGCATCGGCCTCAATCTCCTGGTTGCTATCAAAAGGAATCCGGGAGATTTTAATAGGCCAAAAGTCCAGTCGGCGAGGGCGGCGCAGCGGGGCTAAGGCAGGCTGTCTACCTGCCCTGGCTCCGTGTGGCTCCCGGAAGTGGCGGCATGTCCCTGCGGCTCCTAGGTTCAGGCAGGGGTGGCCAGAGTCTCTATGCGCTGCCTCTGACCCGAGCACTGACTCCGCAGCTCCCATTGGCCGGGAACTGTGGCCAATGGCAGCTGCAGAGGCATGGCGCCGCTTTCGGGAGCCACCGGAGGTAGGAACTGCCCAGAGCCCACACCCCTCACTCCCTCATGCGCCCCAACCACCGGCCCCAGCCCGGAGCCCCCTCCCACACCCAAACTCCCTCCCAGAGCCTGCACCCCCTCCTCAACCCCAGCCCTGAGCCCCCTCCTCCACCCAAACTCCTTCCCAGAGCCTGCACCCTGCACCCCCTCCTGAACCCCAACCCCAGCTCCAGCCCTAGCCCTGAGCCCCCTCCTGCACCCAAACTCCTTCCCTGAGCCCACACCTCCTCTCGCACCCCAAACCCCTCAGCCCCAGCCAGAGCCCTCATCCCCCTGCACCCTAACCGTCTGCCCCAACCCTTAGCCCTCTCCTGCATCATGAACCCCTCATCTCCAGCCCCACCCCTCAGCCCTCAGCCCACACCCCAACCCTCTGCCGTAGCCCTGAGCTCCCTCCTCCCCAAACCTCTCATCCCCAGCCCCGCCCCACCCCTGCACCCTCTCCCTCCCCCCTCAAACTCCCTCCCAGAGCCTGCCCCCTGCACCCCTCCTGCACCCCAGACCTCCTCCCCCACCCAAACTCCCTCCCAGAGCCTTGGGCAGGTGCGGGGTGGAGTTTTGGGGGGGCAGAGTTTCGGCGGGGGTGGGTTCTGGGCACCACCAAAATTTCTACAAACCTGCCACCCATGGGTCACGTGGCGCCTCGACACTCCTCACAAAGGCAGCCTGGGTTCCCAGGGATCTCTCCAGCACGTTGCCCAGCACCGCGCCCACCTGCATTCTGTGGCCAGCCTCACTCATGTACCGGGACACGTGGCTGCAACAACCCAGCTTGCTGGGTGTGACGCCTTTGTAAAAATCCGTCATCCAGCCAGAATATCCCTGTGCCACAGAGCCCGGCGCGGGGAGCCCTTGCAGGGACTGACTCCCTGCTTGAGGCCCCGAGTCTGCACAGACACGTGCACATGCTCAGCCTTAGCTTGTAAGCAGCACCTGGAAATCAGTGCTGCTAAGTCCGAGGTACTGTCAGGCATGTGCACGTGTCTTCGCCGGGCGGGGCCTTAGCGTCCTGCTGGGGACGTAGTTCCACACGTGCTGCCCCAGCCCCGGGGGTTGCTGTGGTGCAGTTAGTGGCAATTCTACTTGGCCGGGCTCAGGAGCAGGGACTGGCCCCTGGAATCACCTGGCGGGTGTAGAGAAGCCCAGCAGCATGGGGGGGGTGTGTGTGCAGAGGTTCGGGGCTGAGAACTGGACTCAAAGCCCGGCCTCCCCCCGCAGTGCCAGGGGTTGCAGGTCGGGCCGTTTCAGTGTCTCCCTGCGCAGCCCGTCTCTGCCGGGGCGATTCCTTTCCAAGGTGAAGCAGCCTCCTGGTTGGCAACAAATATTGTGCAGTGGGCTCGTTGTTTAGTGTTGTGAGGTGCCCGTCTGCCCGCTGGGCCTGGCCACTGCTTTCTCTGTGCCCAGGGCCTTCTCACCACCCTGGGCACACTCAGGGGCTGCTGGCTAGGCCTGGCCAGGGCTGTTCCTGAAGGGTAGCTCGTGGGCTTGCGCTTCCCTCGAAGGTCGAATCTTCCATCTTCACACCCCTGCCCATTCCTCAATGTCTGAGCAGTCCTGGCTCCCCCCATGCCTGCTGCAGGCCTGGCTAGGAGAGCTGCCATCATCATCCCCAGCTCTGTGTGCTACGGGCGAGCAGAGAAACCAGTTACTAGCCCTGGCCGTCCCTCCCAGGAGCCATTGGAAAATGATGCCAAAGTCTGGGTCAGGAAGTGGAGGGCACCACGTACAGCTGACAGGGGAGCAGCCGGAGTGTAACTGGTTCGGCACCAGGGCCAGCTCCCGTCTTGTGACACCGGCTGCGGGACGGTAACTGCTGTGAATGCAGACGGCCGTGGGAGAGGGCTATCCTCACGGTATCTAATACACGTCAATCCTTGTCCCTTTCAGCATGGAAGTGGATCGAGCAGCAGTTCTGACTCGGATTAAGAAAGCGCCTCCCACCGGCCTGGCTCACATCTGTGGCACAGCAGCAGCAGAAGTCAAATAAAATTTAAGAACGTCTGTTAGTTCGCTCCAGTTCGCTCTTCTGCTGCCCTTTGCTCCCTCTTCTAAATGAACCTCATGTAACCTTGTGGCTAGTGATTCTCTTCGGTTTGGTTGGTTCAATTTCTGTCTGGAAGCATTTTAAGCTCATGACCTGGCTCGTTTCCCCTCTGTCACTGAAGAGATTTCCCCCTCTTACGTAGCCCCTCTGCCAGGTGCTATCAGCAGCAGCCAGGGCCATGGTCGATACCTGGGGGTTCCTCTTCACAATGCACACCAGAACTGGCACGAGCCCCTAGCCAGACATCTGGAAAAACTACACACCGCCCCGGTCGCCTCTACGAGGCAATTCTTCCCCACGCGCAAGCCCTGAGTCTGGGCCCAACAAACAGTGATTTAAGGGGGATGGAGGCCTCACTGCTCCTGCATCCGCTCCCCACTGCTACAGCCTCTCCCAAGGTCTAAGGCTCAGCCCCAGACCAGCTCATCAGTGATTTCAACTCTAGTGGTCACTGAGAAGGGACAAGGACTCTGTTGGGTCTATGCAGCTTCATCTTTAATCGCTGGAGGGGGAGGGTCAAATGTAATCTAGGACCCTTAAGCCAAGTTCTTCCTTCCCTCACCCCAGAAACACCTGACCCCACCTAGCTGCCCATGACCTGGGAGTTACGTCACTACCCCTCGCTTTCTGCATGATATTTTAAAATTCTGAAAATTTTATTTGTCAAAATAACTACATAATCACGGCAGTTTAAATTATTTTGGTAATTTATTTCAAAATACCTGTCAGCAAGTATGTCCGTAACAATGCAGACACACACAAATATTCCCCCAGGAGTAGACAGTTAAAGAAACCCCAACAGCCCAGTTCCTGTTTCTCTGTCCCCTTCCGCACCAGAGCCCAGCTAGGGGGAGGAGACACTCACTCCCCCTCCTCCCCAGAGCCCAGCCGCAGCCCCCCCCCTCCAAGCCCAGACACTCACCCCCCCGATACCAGTCAGCTCTGTGTTCTTGGGGAACCAGCGTGCAGTATCCAGCCTGAGTCATGAAAGACACCTCCCTCCCCCCCCCCCCCCCCCCCCCNAAAAGTAATGGAGCAGCCTAGTTGCATTGTGAGCTCCCTGGAAGAAAACACCACCCATAGACAAGAGTGATCAGCTCCGATTGTGTAGTCTAAAGAAAACCCTTACTATAAACAAATCTAGTGTTCTCCCTTGAACCATGGTATTTTCTCTACAAAAATCCCTGCTCACCCTCCAGTAAGTGTTCTGAGGCTTAGATCCAAACTATGCATCAGTTCCACTGGAACCAGGGCCGGATCTAGGTTTTTTGCTGCCCCAAGCAAAAACATTTTTTGGCTGCCCCCCACCCCAGGGCTCCCCCCGCACCCCTTGCTGCCCCAGCCCTGGGTTCTCCCCCCACCCCCACCCCCTGCCACCCCCGCGCTGGGCCCCCCCCCCCCCCCAACACCTGCACCCTCCTGCAGCCCCAGCCCTGGGTCACTAGTTACTCGCTCCCAGGACGGGTCATTCAGCAGGAATTTTGGATGTGCACAGAACACAGACAGGTTTGGTTCACATATGGTTACAGAACTGCAGTGAAGTGGAACAATTTTCAGCGTGTGTGATTGGAGGGTATCTGGAGCCATATTATAAGACTGTCCTCCATAAATGAGGAACAGTTGAGGTGCCTTCATTATTCTTTTGTTCCACTCTTTGTTTCTATGGGGAAATTGCCAATGCGATATCACTGTCTTCCTTTTAAACAAATACAACTAAAAAAACCAACAGGCAATGGCTGTTGAAAATAGCAATTCCAGTCCTAATAACCACTGGGAAGCATTTCTTGCTCAATTTTATCCTACTTTATCTACAGCAAGTTACAGTGGATCAGTATATTTGATTTGGGAGAAATGAAGTAACAGCTGCCCAAATTGAGTGTGAGCACGCCTGAAGTTTGATTCCCCTTAGATTCCCTTTCTGAATATTGGCTAAATCTGGAAAGGAAAAATCCATTTCTGCTTCCATGGCTCAGAAGTGGAAATGCTCCTAAGTGCCGGGTACTGTATCTAAAGCTGCCCAAGCCCTCTAGTAGAGCCTCCCCTCCCTTACTTTTCATTTTAAATTCTAGTGGGATCCACGTACCTCCCTTGCTAGGCTTCAGATAGAGAGGGGCACTGCCCATTTACTCCACCCAATTCCTTTGGGGGCTGCAAGGTGAGGTCACACCAGTATCCCTAATCCAGTCTGGGGAAGTCTGCTGAACGTAGGTTGACCAGACGAGGGGAATCAAATATCGGGACGCGGGGGGGGGGGGGGGGGGGGGGGGGGAAAAAAAAAAAAAACCCGCGGGGGCCCGGGGGGGGGGGGGGAAAAAAAAAAAAAAAAAAAAAAAAAATTCTTCCTGCGGATATCTCTGTCCCGCGTCCCGACCAAAGCTCGGTCGGGACGCGGGACAGAGACCGAAATATCGGGACGTCTGGTCACCCTAGCTGAAGGGGATATCTGGGGCAAAGCCGCCTACTCCTTTGGCTGGGCACACTTGTCCCCCATTCACAGTACCACCCCTTTCGACTCACAGCAAGCTGCAGCATGGCTCAGCTACCTCACTCTTTCCCCCTCCCTTTCCTGTTGATAGCGGCCAAGGGAATGCTGGGAAATGTAGTTCTTTCCCTGCTCCAGGGCTGGCTCTATAGTCAGGGAGCTAGGCAAGGAACTACAGCTCCCAGGGTCCCGTGGGTTCTCAGCTCCCATGCTGGATCCCCAGCTGCTCCCTAGCTCCCTTCTGCAGGGTTGTGAGAGGGGAGGAAGTGAGTTAAAAAAACAAACAAACAAGGATGGCCCGAATGCCGCCCCCTGCAACTGTGCCGCCCAAGGCACCTGCTTGTTTTGCTGGTGCCTAGAGCCGGCCCTGACTGGAACTCCATCTTCTCCTGACTCATCGAGCTGGGGGCTCTGCCTGTCTCCTGCCCTCAGGACCCTGAGCTGCCACCATCACCTGGGAACCCTGAACAGTTCAAGCTTCTCTTTCTCTCTCTGTTTTCCTTTCTACCTTTAATAATGTATGTTATGTTGGTTTAGGCTCTCCTTGTGTAGTTATCACTATTATTCAATAAATAACTTTTATGGTTAAGTTGGTTGCTTCTCTCTCTCTTGCTGAACTTTACTCTTCTGCATTTTTAGCTTCCCCCATTCACTCTACAGCAACGCTTCTTTTCCCTAAGCTAAAGATCCCTGCAGCGCCCAAAATACTGTGGGGTTTGCTCATCAAGTAGGTTACTGCCAGTACAATTGTGATGTCAGAGTGGGGATAGGGACGTGCTGAATCTGGGATGCATAAGGGGAACAGCTTGAAAGTTCTGCTTGACCCAGTCCACAGAGCCCAGGGGATATAAGGAGAGGTAGCTTGAAAGTGCTGCTTCCTCCAGCCCAGTGAGTCCCCAGAGCTCAGCCACGGCCCCCACAGCCCAGACACTCACAACCCCCTGCCCCCGAGCCCAGCCGTGGCCCCCATTGCCCGCTGGCCTAGACACACACAGGGATCCACAGGGAGAAACAGCCTGATGCTGGATTTCCCGTGCACCGCCCTCTCCTTCCTTCAGGGCATGCTGGGAACTGCAGCTCCTGGGAACCCTCCACTTCCCCCCCCCCCCCCCCCCCCCCCCCCCCCCCCCCCCCCCCCCCCCCCCCNTATTTGTGAGATGGGCTCTGAGGGTCCAGCGGCCCCTAGTGGCAGCCAACATCTCTGCAGCCCATTTCTGTGGGGAAAAAAGGAAATTCTGCTCACCCAACATTAATTTCTGCAAAATTCTGCACTGCGCAGTGGCGCAGAATTCCCCTAGGAGTAATCAGGATATGCTAAGTTCTGCTGCACGTGACTCATACAATAAGGAGAACAACATTTAATCACCCCACCTCCAAGAATTACATGACATTTAACCCAAAACAGCCAAAATTGATCACCTTGACAAAGCAGGGCTGTCTGCTGAGCACACTGGCAAAATAGGTGTGTCTATGGAAATGTAGCCTGCTCCTCAGCTCCCCCAGCTTATACATAGGTGGCTGGGCATTCAGGGTCACTATGGAACGAGGTAGCCAATCCCCATGAGGTGCTGGGTGGGCAGAGTCATGGAACGACAGTCAGTCCCTTCAGTTCTCTCCAAGTACAATAATCTCTTAGGCTGGTGGAGAGTGTCCCCAGTGAAGTCCCTGCCCCTTTTGGCTCTGTCCAGCCAGGCTTAACATGCTGTAGTGGCTGGGGAGGGGTCAGTGACATTATCTTCCTTATTTGTCTCCCCACAGCACAAAGGTCCTATGGAACAGAGGCTTCTTAGAAACAACCCTAGTGCTGCTGGGACTCACTCAGGAGTTATAGGGCATGGGACTTCAGTTGCGTGATGGTGATTTGCATCAGCATGGGGGATCTGGCCCTTTGACTCCACTTGAGATGCCCCAATTGACACCAGGTGGAACCTGAGCTCATTTCCCAGATGCCCTGAACACACACACACACACACACACAAAAACCACACAATAGTTTTAAGGTGGGGTAGTTTATTTATTGATTTATTTTGCAGAGCACAAGCTGAGTCCAGGGCTGGATGTCATTCAGGCGACCCCAGTCGCACGTGTGCTCTAAGCTGCAATTTCCTGGTTTCACATGCACACCCTTGGGTGTGCTCCAGCTCAGACCGCCCCGTCAGGAGCCTGGCTGGGTGCTGCCACCCAGCCTGCACGCTGGTCCTCCCCATGAGGACTCTAATGGAGGTGGTAAATGCACAGGCACTCAGGAGAGATGGGTGATGGTAGCAGAAGGAAGCAAGACAAGGAGAGTCGCAGAACAGTCTGGATGCAGGAGGCGGCCAGTGAAATGCAAGGCAGATGTAGCGCTGAATGGGTCATATGGGAGCATAAGGAATGGTTCAGAACTTGGGCTAACAGACCAATCCATCATTGCTAGGGAGGGGGACAGGTAACCCCTGGTAAGAACAGGTAACAAGGCAACGGAAGTGCACTTTGCTGGTCACATCAAGACATACCGTGATGTACCAGAGGCAATCTACCCCTGAAGCCCCTCAGCAAGGGCAGGAGGAGAGGTGAGCGGGAAGAGAAGGTGCTCATCCGTGGAACACGTCAAAGCCTGGGGATGCCACTAGGATAATGAAGGCTCCAATTATTTTTCTTCTGCTCTTTTTAACTATGAATAAACCTGAGGTCCAAGCTCAGTGCACAGGCCCACTTAGAAGCCATTGAGCTTGATCCCAGGACAAAGAGCCGCCAGCAACAGCAGTGGGGATGTGCTGCCCCCAGCACGATGCAAGCTCCACCTAGGAATGCTGGGAAGGTGGGGGGATAGGGGCTGTGCGGCGGGTGGCTGGACACATTCTTGGATGCCAGAGATGATTCTTCTTCCTGCTGAATTGGAAAGTTTTGCTGCCCCGCTGTTTAGCACCCATAGGATCACAGCACACACACTAAGGAAGCGTTTTGTTTGCTTAGGGTATGACAAATGACATGGTATGGCTCTGAATACTTCTTTGATCTTGGTTATAATTAGCACCATTAACGTGGGTGACATTGTTGTTCATCATGAAAATAAAAAAAAAAATCAGCTTCAAACTTTGGTTAAAAAAAGAGACAGTCCAGAGGGCAGTTTGTACCAACCGCTCTGGGCCTGCTTACAACCATAGAGTGGCAAGAGAACAAAACAAACCAAGGAATATCATGGGTGTGTGTATTGGCAACGGAGAATGTGCGCATTCTCCTGAACTAACATATCCACCTAATGAACCTGTCGAAGAAGCCGGGTTGGGAGAGGCTGACATAGTCCTTCTCCCGGAAAATGGCAGCTCGGTCCCCTAGGCCAATCTTCAGCAGGACATCCATGTCCACATCACTCCCGAGGGACACCACTGTGGGCATGACGTCCTGCTTCTTCATGGAGGTGATGGCCTCATTGAGATTCCTGCTGCCCGCGATGCCGTCGGTAATGAAGACGAAGGAGAGCTCGGCGTTGCGCCGGGCAGCCCTCTGCTGGTTCTGCGGGTTGATGACGATGTTGTTGATGGCATGGATGATGGCGGAGCTGATGTTGGAGGAGGAGTCCAAGTACTTGATCTTGGACAGGGCCTCTGAGATGTAGGTCAGGTTGTAGGTCAGGGGGAAGATCACCACCTGCTCTCTTTCGCCGCCATACTGCAGGAGGGCGATCCGCGCATTCATGTTGTCGTTGTCACCCCTGGCCAGCGTGAGGCGGTGGGACACCTCCTCCACAAAGTTGTGGGCCCTGCGGAAGTTCACCTCTCCAGTTCGTTCCGAGCCATCCAGCAGGAAGACGATGTCGACAGGGCGCTGTGTGCACTGCGCCACCGCCAGCTCTGTGGGCAGAGGGAAAACAGTCACATCGAGCCTGGGGAAAAGGAGCCAGAGGAGGGCTCCACCATTTCCTCACACTGCCTGGGTTGGACGAGAGTGGTGTGTTTGTGGGGACAATCCCCCGCTGCTTCCCTGGAACCCCAACCCTCTCCTCTGGGACTCCAAGCCCCTCTGGCTGCTCCCCACCAGGCCAGAGTTGCAGTCTGAGCAGGGCGTGAGGCAGCTGAGAAAGGGCTGTGACCATCCAGCCGCAGCGAGGAGGGCAATGGTGCAGCGGAAGGCCACTCGCTCTGCAGCCACCCCAGCCTCTCCGGTGGCAGCCCCTGGCATGGGGTACAGGCCAGCACAAACGCGAGCAGACAAAGGTCAGGGAGCCGTCTCCTTGCCACAGCCCAGTGGAAGGAGAAGCCCCATTCAGTGTCAGAACCGACGAAGAGGGGGCTGACTCTCTGCCCTTGCCCGGCCCGCTGCTCCCCGGCAGCTGTCTTGTGTACCCAGTGGTCTGGTCATTCACTGGGGCACTGCACTACCTGGGGGCACAGGCCGTTCTGCCGGGTGTGTCTTCGCTGAGCTCCTCTCATAGAGCCCCAGCACCCTCAGGCCGGGGCTGTTGGAAGGGGGAGAGTATAACAAAGCCTTGTAGGGTTTGAATGTTTCCCTGACACCTCCCCTCCCCCATCAAAGCCCCTCTGTCCCGGGGCTGAGACCTGCCACCAATCAGCTCCAGCGGGGATCCTGCCCCAGAGGAGCGAGACCGGGAGAGCTGCAGGCACCTACCGATTGTAGGCGCAAGGGATGAAGCCATGGGGGAAAAGGCTGTTTAGACTCTGCCCGGCCTGTCCTCAACAAGTGGGTTCTTCCATTGTGCCGGGCCAGGCCCCTGAGCCCAGCTGCTGGCTGAGCAGGGCGCAGAGAGCTCTGTCCCAGGGGTGGGGCTAGGGGCAGCGTCACACCCGTCACTCACCTCAGCCCTGTGCTGTAGCCCGCAGCAGAGAGGTCAGCCTGAGCCTCCTGCCACCCCGTTCAATGGCCGGGCGCCCTCAGAGCCGCTTGGGACATGGGCGTGCTCCCTGCCTGGCGTGGAGGGGCACGTCCGCGGGCTCCAGGCCCATTCACGTCACACCCACACACCGGCAGGACGTTGCTCCACTCTCAGGGCGGCTCCCTGCCCCGGGCTGTGGGTACGGCTGAGGGGGATTATGCACCTGCCTCTGTGGGGATGAGCTGTCCCCGAGATCCCTCCTTGGCATGGCCTGATTTCAGGTGAGGGAGGGAAGGGCCCCCCTAGGCAGGAGGCTCCCCCAAGGTGGGGCAGGGGAAGCAGATCTAGACAAGCCCCCCTCAGCGTTAGTGATCCCTGGCATCACGCTGCCGCCCATCATTTGTCTTCCCAGCTGGCAGCCAGGCTGTGGGTGCAGCCCAGAGGTCGGGTCGACGTTCCTCCTCCCTGTGAAGGATGGAGGCTGCTACCATCAACTACCCCATTGGGATGTGACAGGAGGGCTGCCAATAAGCTCTGCAAATCTGCCACCCTCACACGGGGAAAGGAGCATCCCTGAGGCCTGCAATAGCCAGCCCAAGGCCGGCAACCTGTGCTCGTCACAGCCTGCTGCAACTGCAGTACGGGTCCTTCCCCTGCAGCGTACAGAGCGAGGAGGCTACGGCTGCACCAGGAGCTAGGCGCTGGGCAGCATGTGCTGCAGGTCCAAAGGAGACAGTGGGTAAAGCAGATCAACTGAACAAGCACCACCAGTGCTTTGCTGCAGATAACCCTGCCTGTCCTACACAGATAACCCAGCCTGTCCCCCACACACACTGACACACCCCTGCTTCCCACCCCTAACACCTGATTTTACATACAGGGAATTCCGAGCTCTGACAGAACCACCCACTGCCCTGTTCGCAATTCTGTCCATGTCTTTTTATTGTTTCCCTTCAATGAAGAGCCCCAGCAGCCAGGGAATCCCTTTGCCATTTCATGGTGGGCAATCTCACGGCAACCTCCTACCCTTCCCCCACTCGCAACCCCCTGCCCCTGAGATCATCTGTCCCCTCAATCCCCCCACCTGTCTGCTGCGCCGTGAGGCAGAGGGAAAGACGTGGATTCTGTGTCAGAGCCTGCCTGGGGGCTGCTAGGGACTTGCCAAGAGCAGGCTCTCCAGGCGCCATCCCCACTCACTGGCTCAGAACTGCGCAGAGATACTGAGACTGCCCTCTGAGATACTGTTCTCGTGTTCTGGGGACTCAGATTTCTGCTGATTTGTTTTAATCCTTTTCTGGGTGAGCTCCGCCAGGGAAACCAAACAACTAGCCGCAGCCTGAGGGGGAGGAGGGATAAACTCACCTGGCTAAAACAAACTAAAAACTGTATTGACTTAGGAGCCGGTTCAGCAAAACACGTCAGGCCTCAGGCAGCCCCACAGAAGCCAGACGGGATTCCTCCTGTGCCAACGGTTATGCGTTGTTGGCTCAGGCCAAAGCAGCAACAATGCTCTGAGTTTAGCGCTTCTCAGCCGCACCCAAGCAAGCTAAAGCCACAGGCTATCTTTGCTGTCTCACACCAAAATGGTGGTGGTGTGTGTGAGGGGTTGTTCACTTCACCCCACTCTACCTACGTTGATTACATCTAGAGACGGACAAATGGAGTCAGACACTGGTAGGACCTCGCCCTGCTCCCAACCCTTTGCCCAAAGCTCAAGCCAAGCCAAGCCATTCAAAAGCCTGGCCGAGCGTTGTGAGCCCTTTTCTCAATATTTGCCAGCGCTGGGATTCTCTGAGCTCCCTCCCACCGGGCAGGCTGGCAGCAAAAGGGCCCAGCTGCAGAGCAAGAGGGGCATCTGCCCCACCAAAAGCAGAAAGTGGCAGATGCCAGCTGAGCATGCCTATTGCCATGCAATGCTCAGCCTGGTTTCACAGGCCCCAGAGCTCTGGCTCATTCTGGTGAAGCTCTCACACCTAGCCAGAATTTGGGGTGCAGAGTCACAAAACATTTCTGAGGTTTGCAGACTCCCAGTTCCAGCTCCTGCTTCCCACTCCTGGCCCGGTCTAGCGCTCTAGCAAATGTACCTGCTTCAGGCACTTGAAAGCAGACGGCATTATAGCCCAAACATCATTGCACGATGGGAGGCTCAGTCCAATTCTGTGTATTTTCATCTGCATATTAACTAATGAAATGCACAAGATAGCTGAAGTCATCGCAATGAAGCTACCTCAATGTCAGAGGGCTAGCAGAATTCACACACCGGAACCTAATATTTGTACCCCGTACTCTTTGGTCTGCTCTTCTGTAGCTATGGGGGAGAGTTTTGAAAGCACAGATAGCAGCATAGTGCCCAACTCTCTTTCAAAGTCAATGGGAGTTAGGTGCCTTTGAAACTCTCCCCATGTGGTCCCTTGGAGCAGGTTATAATGACCATGGCTCACATGATGGGACTATAACGTCTCTGAATCCCGTACACAGCTGGTTAGAAACTTCCCATGCACAGAACTACAGCATGTTTACACCTATTGCCTTACACATGTATGGTACATTATTATACTTCAGAACGGCGCAGTCACTGGGTAACAGCTCCTTGTTCCGACATGTGCTGTATTTTCCTGCCTAGGACTATGCATGTGGCTTGTAGGACAGTGAGAAGAGCAAGTCCAGTATGCATACGACATGCAGGCAGAATGACAATCAGACAAAGACACATGTTGAGACCAGGGCGTTTTCCAGCAAAGGCCAAGGGAGACACAAAGGGGGCCCACCCCGAACCGCTCGCACTGCTGTCTTTTCTTTAATAGCACAAGTTACAGCGCAAGTTGAGTGATTAAACATTGTGATTATAGCAAAGGGGGTAGCGTGCTGGGGCTTCTCGCTTGGGAGCCTGGCCGCTCTCGGGGCTGACATAACCCAAGGAAAGCCCGGTTATTTAACACAAAAGAGAACACAGGAGAAAATTCTAGGACAATCAGAACAAAAGCTACGTAGGAAAAGAGACACATGTTAGCACACATCCCTACACTCATCGCTGAGAAAGGGCTCGCTCTGGCCCTCAGGTACACATCGGCAAGCAACCTCCCTGATTCGGCCACGGAGCCCAGGTGGGACTGAGGGCTGGGAGGGCCCACGAGGGACAGAATAAGAGTGTCTCTTCAGGACAGGACAGCTCCTCTGCAAGCACCCAACGTTCCCTTAAAAAGTGCTGCAGAGATAGTGGGTGAAGCAGGAGCATCTCTCCTGGTTTCTGGGAAGATGCACCATGCTGCTCTGCCACCCATGTGGAGAGAACCCCTGCCATCAAATCACTGGCTGGGAGCAACCGAGACTCTCTGGGCTCCTCCTAAGCTCAATGTGTCCATCATGGTACCCAGCCCCTCATGGGAATTCCCAAGAGGCACTGTTTACAGGGAACATTGCTTTTCCCAAGAGCGCCTGCTCCAGCTCAGCGGCCATTCCTTGTACACTGTCCCTAGTGCAAAGCTCAGCAGAGCCCCAGCACGGTTTCTGGATCCCCCACAATTTCACTGTGCACTATTTTAAAAGTGTCAATGAACAGGTCAATCCACTCCTGCCGCTCATGTCCAGTGGCAAACTTGGCGTTCTCGGCGGTATAGGCCAAAGTGGCCACCAGCTGGCTGTACGTGCCGGGGTCCTGGATTTCCCGCGTAGAGTTTAGGAACTGGGCGATTGACTCTTTGGTGTAAGGGAAATGTATCTTGACCTCCTCTTCCATGGGGCGGGAAATAAGTGGGTTTGCATTCCCAGGGTTCCTGCCATCTGCAAGTGAGCGTCAAAAGAATATTTTCAGGGCTCGCTAGCACTGCTGTGTCCCCCACCGCTGCTCAGTTCTCTTACGTACCCTGCACTGTAGGAACGACAGCCAGCATGGGAGAGAGAAGCAAAGACCAAAGCCTGGAAGCTCCGCTGCAGCCCTATCTCACAAAGCCTCCCATGGAGATTGGATTGGGCCCTTAGACAGTACTTGGAAGAGGATTTGCAGTAAATGTATGAAGCTTCTATACAGCTATTGATGCATGTCCCCTCCTTCCTCTTGCACCTCCCGCTATGGGGAGAGCTGCTGAAGAAGGAAACTGTCCGACCTCCCTCTGAGCAAGGGGTCAGCTGTCAGCAGGCAGGGTTTGCCAGGTTCTTTCTGGGCAGCTGTCAGAGCATTTCCAAGGGCCAATCCATGCAGAACTCAACAGAGTGCATCGGGGCGCAGCCACGGGCAGCTAACGAGGCTTCCATGAGAAACCACCCCATGAACACAGGCTACATTCCTGCACTGCACTCAGCCTGCTCCCTGAAACTCCAAGCAGCGCTCGTCTGAAGTGGCTGGTTGCCTGGGTTAGAAGGGGCCCCCCAGACCCACAGAGTTTAACATACTTTCCACCCCAGCCTTTACCTCAGCTCAGGTGGGCTCTGTGCTCAGCCCTGCACCTGAGCATGGGCCCCAAAGCAATAAATACATTGTTCTCCAGCAAGCGCAGCCCTGTGCACGAGAAGGGCCTGGGGCTCTGGCGCTCCTGCTAGGCCCCAGCCGCCCTGGGGAGCTGGCAGCGCTGGGGGGCAAAAACCTTTTCGGGCCTCCTATGCCTGTGGGGAGTATGTGCGGTACAGCTGGCTCCATGGGCTGCCTCCTCTCTGCCATCCGGGGGCAGTATGCAGCTAGGCTCCCTACAGGGCTGGCACTGCAATGCCGAGGGGCTGTGCGCAGGCCGGCCTACCACTTTGGAGACCTGAGTGTAGAGACATGTTTGTGGAAGATTATAATTTAGAGACACTCCCTCATAGGGGACAGTATGATGAATACAGGAATTTAGAGAGGTGCCCTGGAAGTGGGGATGGAGAACCCAAATGTAGCTGTGGTTGTTTTATTGAAAGTTTTATTCCTCTCTCATTCCCTGGCTGGTTGTTTAATGAACCCCAGGTTCATTACACGGGGTGAGAAGTGCCCAATGAGGAGACTGCCCTCGTTGTGAGGTTAACGCCTGTGTTTGAAACTGAAAGCAGAGGCAAGGGGAGCAGGTGGAGTAGCAAATAGAGAAGAACCAAGGCATGTGTATGTATTTTATGAGCACAACAATAGCTTGACTAGCTTAAGAAGGGGATAAGAAGCCAAAAATGGATATGTTGCAACCTCCATCCAGTCTGTCCTTGTCCAGCAAAGTTGCAGAGAACTGGAAAAAATTCAGACAGAGATTTGAATTGTATACAGGGGCAGTTGAGAAAAGTGAAAGTGAAATCATCAATCTTTTTGCATGTTGTTGGGGAGGAAGCATTGGATAGTTATAACAACTTTAAGTTTGGAGACGGTGAAAGTATGGCGTTAAGTAAAATGCTGACTACATTTGAGGAACGTTGCATGCCAAAAAGGAATGAGACCTCTGAGAGAGACATTTTTTACATGCATGCAAAAAAAATAAAAATAAAAGGGCACCAATAGCAATATGTCACAGAATTAAGGAAACTTTGTTATCTCTGACCAGAGACTCTGTCAGCTCACCACATTGTCTTAATGCCACCAATGATTTTAAGAGAGAGGCTGCTCTGTGAAGGAGACTTAACTTTAGAAAAAGCTCTCCAGATATACAGGGCAGCAGAACCTGTGAAAGCACAAGCCAGAGAGCTGAATTCACCAGAAGGGGTTCTCCATGTACTAAGTACAAAGGCAGATAGCCAGAATAGGTCAAAACAAAGAGTGGAACCACTTGCTATGAAAACCACTTCTATCTGAAGGCTGGGTACAGACGGTCATGTGGAAGATGTGGATCACAGCATGGCCCCAGATAGTGTGTTGCCTTTGGGAAACTGTCATAAATGTGGGGAAATTAATAATTTTGAAAAATGCTACAGATCCCAACTGCAGAAAAGTCAAGCGCATTCAGTTAAGGACAATCTGGTTGAGGAGTTTTTCCACAGGCATGCTGGGATCTAGCAAGCCTGATGAGAGGGACTGGATACTGCCTATGACAGTGAATGGAGCAATTATTCCACTGAAACTGGACACCGGAGCTCAGGTTAATATTCTGTCCAAACAAGATTATGAGAGACTAAAAATCAGACCAGAACTGGGACCAACAAAAATGGTTATTCTGGAACAAATATACCAGTGAAGGGGATGTGAACTGATAGCATCAACCATAAANAAGACCAGAACTGGGACCAACAAAAATAAAAGTAACTGGTTATTCTGGAACAAATATACCAGTGAAGGGGATGTGAACTGATAGCATCAACCATAAAAGCAACATGTACAGGCTCCCTTTCATTGTAGTGCCAAAGGAGGAGACACCGACTTTAGGCCTGGCTGCATGTGAGAAACTCAATCTGTAAAACTACAAGATCAGTAGTTCTCTCTCTACAAGATCACACTGAATCTGATGTTGAGGCATTCGTTCGGGAATATTGTGATCTGTTTCAAGGGTTGGATTGCTTGCAGGGTGAACACAGAATCCAGACAAACAAGTGCAAACAACATCCATGCAGAAAGGTGCCATTTGCACTCTGTGATAAATTCAAGGCTGAACTTGCAAGGATGGAAGGAATGAAAGTAATACAAAAAATTGAGGAGCCAGCGGAATGGGTGAGCTTCCTAGTCATTGTGGAGAAAAAGTAACGGCTTGCTATGCATATGCTTAGATACCGGAGACCTCAACAAGGCTATAAAAAGAGAACATGTCAAACTACTAACCAGAGAAGAGATTATGGCTCAATTTGCAAATGCTCAATATTTCAGTATATTGGATGCATCCTCAGGATTTTGGCAGCTAAAATTAACTAAGAAAGCTCAAAACTATGCACATTAAATACCCCAGTTGGAAGATACAGATTCTTATGCTTACCCTTCGGCTTAGCTTCAGCACCAGAAATGTACCACAAGACCATACAGATGATCTATGGAAACATTAATGTCGTTGACACTTCAATGGACGACATCCTCATCTGGGACTCAACTAGGGAGGAACATGATTATAGACTTCAGGATGTCCTAGGTGCAACTAGAGCTGCAAACCTCAAACTAAATAGGGAGACATGTGTTTTAGGGGTTACAGAACTGATTTTTGTTGGGGACATTATTTCCAACGAAGGTGTAAAAACTGATCAGAGGAAGATTTCAGCCATTGAAATGATGCCACGTCCCCACACAAAGAAAGATGTCCAATGGTTCCTGGGAATGGTTAATTATCTTAGAAAATTCATACCTAATCTATCTCCCAAAGCAGCAGCTTGAAGAAAACTCCTAGAGAATAAAAATCAGGGTGCAGAACAGGAGGAATCATGGGAAGGTTTAAAAACAAACAAACAAACAATACAAGAGCCAGTGTTGAAGTTCTATGCACCAGGATGGCCTATTAAAATTTGAGCAAACGCTTCATAGTCTGGGTTAGGTGCAGTGATTTTACAGAAGCGTGAGGAATATTGTTGGCAACCAGTGGCATATCCAGCCAAATCACTGACTGACACTCCCAGTAAATTCATGTTTACTGCAGATGCACTTTCCAGAGCAGTGGCTCCCACGAAACCAGAGAAGACTAGATAGAAATGCAAGCCTATGTAGATTTGATTGTAAAATCAATTCCCATAGCTATCAGGAAACTGCAACAAACAAGAGGGGAAATGGAGAAAGATGAATAATTGGGGATCCTTAAAGATGTGATAATTAAAGCATGGCCTGAAGAAATAAGCAGTTGCTGTCCAAGTATAAGAGACTATTGGAACTGCAGACATGAACTTTCTGTGATAGATGGGGTGGTTTTCAAGGGCAGTAAGGCTGTAATTCCAATGAGCTTCTGAAAAGAAATGCCACAGAAGATCCATGAGGGTCATTTAGGAATTGAGAAGTGCAAACAATAAGCACAAGGGGTGCTGTATTGGCTGCGGATCAACCATGACATTACTAATGTGGTAGGAAACTGCTTTTCATGCTTGGACAAGCCAAGCCAACAGGCAGAGCCACTGAGACCTCACCCAGTTCCACAAAGGCCTCATGAGAAGGTTTGTGCTGACTTATTTACCTGGCAATCAAAGGATTATTTAATAGTCACAGACTATTCTCTGTAGCCAGAAATGTGCATGCTGCACAGTACTAATAGTAAATCAGTGATAGGGAATCTTTTCCAGACATGGAATTCCAGATGAAGTCTTTAGTGATAATGAGCTGCAGATTTTAGGCGATTTGCCCTAGATTGGGATTGTCATCACAAAACATCAAGTCCGAATTACCTCCAATCAAATGGACTTGTGGAAAAGTCTCTACAAACAGTAAAGAACCTTATGAAAAATATTTTTGCCAGTGGGGGTGATTGGTGTAAAGTGTTATTGGTTTACCGAAGTGCACCTCTGGAGAATGACTTTTCTCCAGCTGAGCTGTTAATGGGAAGAAGTACCAATCACTGATAACTTGCTAAAATCTCATATCAATGAAACCATATGGAAATGAAAGAAAAGCAGAAGTGGAAGCAGAAATATAATTTTGACAAAAGGGCCAGTGATCTCCCATCTCTTAACCCAGGTGATAGAGTGTGCCTGAGGAATCACACCTCTGATACTTGGAGCCAAAGGGGTTCCATTAAAGAACAACTGTGTCCAAGGTCTTATGTAGTCCAGATAGCCAGGGGGACACATTTGGGCATAACTGAAGGGATCTACGAGTAATCCCAGAAAGTTCCAACACACTGACAGCTGAGGTGGACACTGGCATTTCCCATCTGACTGATCCTTTATCATCAACAGAGAAAGGAGAAACTGTCAAGGAACAAGAGAACAACTCAGACTCTAATGAAAGAAAAGACTGATATTGAGAAGATTGGAGAGGGAGTCCTGAAAGACTCAGAGACTTGCTAACCTGCCTGGAGAAGGGGTAGTCGAGAAAAGTGAGTGGTGAAGACTCACTCCAGAGTGATGTGCTAGTAACCTCTCCTCTCTAGGGAGAGGACACACTGGGTTTATGGAAACGTACTAGATGGGTTGAGAATTTAATACATGTGTTATTAGATAGTTGTTAGCTGTTAATAGATATGTATATAAAGAGTTAATTTTTGTTTTTCGTTAAGAGGGACGATATAGAGACATGTTTGTGGAAGATTATAATTTAAAGACGCTCCCTCATAAGGGACAGTATGATAAATACAGGAATTTAGAGAGGTGCCTGGGAGGCTGGGGTGGAGAACCCAGTGTAGCTGTGCACAGCACATCACCTCAGACGCTCTTTAGTTTGTTTTATTCCTTTCTCATTCCCTGGCTGGATGTTTAATGAACCCCAAGATTGTTACACTGAGGCCAATTCCCACCCTGCCACAGACCTGCCTGTGTGACCCTGGGCAAGACATGCAGCCTCTCAGTGCCAGCCCTGCCCTGCCCTGGGGCGGGGGGAAAGCCATTAGAGAGTGTGAGTGCGTTGAGGCCTGCTGCTGACATGTGCTCTGTAAGACCCAGGGGTTGGTATTAGTGAGGCCCCGGGCCAGGCCTGTCTGCATTTGGCTCCAGGCCCTGGCTGGCCACTGACTCGTCCGAGGGGCGGGTGGCACATACACATCTCACATACCCCAGGTAACATGTGGCTCCTCAGAGCTCAGCACGGGCATAGCTTTCAGGCACACGGCAGAGAGGTCAGAGGGGAGCAGAGCCCACCACATCATTGCAGTCACGTACTACCAAGCCCTCAGCTCGCCTACGCTGCCCGTCAGTGGGCTCCTCTAGCACGGCCCGGCTTCCCAGACCAAACCCGGCCGGACATTGCCAGATGTCGCACGCAGCCTGGCAGTGAGCCAGAACCAGCACAGCACCGGGGGGCACCTAGGCGCCCCCTAAATCCCACTCACTCCCCAGCCCAGTGGGAATTCCACCCACCCAGAGCAAAGCGACACCCACCCGTCGCCGCCAGGCCTATGCCTTCTCTGCCACCACTCCCGAGGGGAGTCGTTCTACAACCGCCGTGTTCTGTGGGTGCAGGCTGAGCCCTGCCCGGGCTACGGCCTGGGTGGGGGAATCCCGCAAGGGGGACCCTTTTAGAGTCCCCTGACTCCCCACAGGCCCCTCCAGGGGGTTTCTGATCCAGCCCTATGCAGTGCAGGAAAAGGGAAGTGGTTCTAAGCGGTGCCGTACCTGGCATGGGCAATGAGAATGGCCGAGAGCTGCTGTGTGACGAAGGCCACGTTCGCCCCGGTCTGGGGTCTCCTGATGGACGCTTGGCAGAGACTGAGCAGAACCCGAACATGCTGCTGTTCCAAGCGCCAGTGACGCTGCCCTGGCACGGTTCCTCTTTGCAAATCAATCCTGCACCCATGGCACTGCTCCCACCCCCACTGCCAGTCTGACCTCGCAGCTAAGCACAAGCAGGGCGCTGAAGCACGGACGCCTGGCGCAGCCTAAGACAAAGCAGTGGCTGGAAGAGCAGGCTGCTGCATCCTTTGAGATCTGTCCAGATCCAAATTCAAAGCAGCTGGGTATGACTCCATCAGACGCGGGGCTGGAGTGCATCGTCTGGAGCCCCTAATTCAGTGGGGAGGTGCAGCGCAGGGTTAAACCCGAGTCAGTGAAAGGAGTCAGCGGGGTTTGCACAGTCCCGACTGGATATTCGTGCACAACAGACCGATTGACACGCCTGTCAGGTGCAGCTCAAGACAGGCGAGGCTGCAGCAGCCGGAGGGGTCAGTGCCGACGCACAGCAGCAGATCGGCAGGAGGGGAGGGTGCCCAGCTAGCCCCTTCTCTGGCCTGGGACAGCAGGTTGGCACTTTCATCACAAGGTGCAAAATTCCACTCTCTTCCCTGCTCAAGGCTTTGCCAGCTGCCATCTCTCCCTCCTCCTGGCAGTCCTTGGCCAGTCTTCCCCAGAGAGGGAGGCTGGGCAGACTGGAAGAGGTTTCTCTTTAAAGAAGCTTGCACAGTATTTTCCCCAGGGCAGTAGGGAAGGAGAGCTCCCTACACATGGCTTTCCAGGACAACCCTTGCCATAGGGCACAGCACGGAGCTCCCTGCAATCCCTCCTCAGTCTTGCCTCCAAATTCACAAGTCAGGGCCCCCAACGTCATGAGACTGGCTGAAAAATCATGAGATTTTAAAGAAATAATAAACTGGGATTCCTTTTCTTTTCTTCTGCTTCCTCGGCCTGCAGGGGTCCTGTTTTCCAGCCTTGCTCCACAGATTCATTTTTAAACAAGTCACTTTCCAGTCCATGCAAGTTGAGATCCCACAGTCACCTGACTTGTGGAGCTGGGGCTTTCGGAAAACAGCATGGTGAGACTCACGACAAAATCACAAGTATTGGCAACACTGCGTGACCCGCTGTAACCTGCACGACTCGCCTATCGCCAAACACTGGGTCTATGATCAGATCGATAGATAAGGAGCGTGAGGTAATATCTGTTATTGGACCCACTTCTGTTGGGGGAAAGAGAAGCTTTCAAGCTGCACAGAGCTCATTGGCAGGTCTGCAGACAGAGAGACGTTGCACTTGCTGTGCTAGCAATAGTAGCTGAGGCTGGAGTTTTAACACTTAACAAGCAGAACGTGGTCCAAGTACTGGGATCCGCAGCAAGCATCATCTGCCTCTCTCACCCCACAGGGTTGTCCCACCCCATCACACAGCCCCTTTGCACCCTACTCCCCAACTCGGTGTTACTAGTTCATTTCAGTACAGCCGGTGTGAGCCAAGTCTCCACTGGAAGCCTTCCAGTTCCCCTGTACTGCCCGCCCAGTCCCAGGGAATGCCCAGTGCCATGCTGGGACCTGCAGGGCAGGATTTCCGAAGGGTGGGGAGTCTGGCTCTGGGGGTTTGGCTCAGCCGATAACAGACAGGGACCACGTGAGCAGTTCATTCCTGGATTTGGATTCCAAGCCCTGCCAGGTCCCCTGGGGGTTTAGGATCTGGGGTTTAGGTTCGGTGCCATCTCCACTGGGATGAGGAGAAGGGAGAGAGGGCTCAGCATGGCTGTACTGCACACATGTACCTGCCTGTGGAGAGCCCTCAGCCAGACAGGCAAAGTGCGGGGGGAGATGGAAATTGGGGCCTCTCTTGAGATAAAGTGACAGCCCCTTTCTCTGCCCCCGCCGGGGTATTGCGTGGATAGAGAGGCTGCCGTTCCCCACCCACCCACTACCGTGCGGCGTGCAAGGTACGGAGCCGTTTGGCGTTATTTTTACCTGTTTGGCAGGGCAGTTCTGGGCAGACAATCTGTGGATCTGAAACGAGAACAAAAGGAGCAGCTGGTGAGATGGTGCCGCCCCGTCTCAGCAGCAGGCCAGGCCTCTCGCTCCGTGGTGGGTGAGGACACACACGGGGGTGGGTGCTGCCCATGGGGATCTGCTCTCCAGTTGGGGAAGAGCCGGCTGTGCTGATCTGCATTAGGGAGATGCGCTCTCCAGTGCAACTGACCCAACTACATGCATTGTCACCCAGTGGTACCACACTGTGTGCTGCATACAACCGACCAACTCGCACCCCAGCCCCAGCCCCGCGCAGTGACTGAGCCAGGGTGGCAGGTGCAGACCTGGGCAGAGGACGTGCTCCATCTTGTCAATGAATTCCTCAGCCACCAGCTCCGAGAAGAGCTTCATTTTCCGGACGTGCTGCTGCTTGTTGCATGCAATGGACTGCAGGGTTTCGTCCTGGCCTGGCTGTTCGAACATGTCTCCGATGCCGATGGCATTGACAATCATGTCTTCATTGCAGAAGACCTGGAGGTTGTCGTCGTTGTCCCGCGGATCGTGGCGCCCGTCTGTCACCACCACGACAAACACATGGGCTTTATCTCGCTTACTCTCCTTGATGAGCTTGTTGTAGGCAAACTGCAGGGCGGAGGGTGTCCACGTGCCCCCGGCGATCCACTCCAGACGCTTCACCGCCTCCTTGAAGCTGGACAGCGAGTTGATGCGCTCGTCGTCGAGCTGGATGGCCTCGAACGTCCCCTCATGGCTGTACTGCACCACCCCGACCCGGGCACCTGCAGGGAGACAGATGGTCACACCCCGCAATCCTCACTCCCCTGGCGCCCTCCCCCAGCTCATTGGGGTGTGTTCCCTACACAGGGCACACACTGGCACCCACTATACAGGCCAAACTATCTGGGGAGGGCACCATCGCTCAGGACTGCTGCATGGCAGCATCACATGTGACATCATGACACTGCCACGCTGCATCATACATGCCAATGACTTGCACCAGTGACAAGCACTGAAAGACAGAATGGTTTCACATTCAAAGTGCTGACATGGTGTTACAAAACAACACACAATTCCAATTCTCTCAGGCTCTGAACAATAAAAAACAACCCGGATTTTTGTATAGAACAACCCCTAACACAATAATAATCTAAAACACCAATCCCTTATTGCTGTTCTAAAACACAAATCCCTAATACGAAGCTAAAGAGCACCCCAAATCATATTGCCTTACAGTCCTAAGTAGCTGCGCTCTATGACAGCTGACCCATCTCTCCCAGGTTGCTGATAGCAAGTGGTAACACTTCTTTAAATCTTACATGTAAACATTCCTTTACAATCAACAAACACACATTCATCTTTATTAACCTACGCATACACAAACACACTCCCACTGTCCTACACGACATGCTAGTATTGTCCGACAGATTTACTCCACTTGCTGACTGTTTCTCCTGAGCTCTCTCTCTCTCTCTCTGCTGCTTATGTCCATGGACCACCCAGCAAGCTTCTTTCTTCTCTCTTGTTCTCTCCTGCCAGCGTCCAGCCTCCTGACGCCTTTGGCTGCCCACTGCCACACTGACTTTTCTACTGACCTGTCAGAACTGTCTAGGCACCTTTGCTAATCTCTCTCCTGCACATGCCCACATTCCAAGCAGTCCCACCAATTTCCATTACCTCAGAGTTATGAGCTGCTGACCTTTCCCCTAATTTGGTTTTCCCACCAATTTTACTGTGACCTTTAACCTACATTTAATGGTGGAGTGACTCTTGCTTATTTAACATGGGAGCCAGGGACACAGAATGGAGTTTCTCTGGTATCAATGGGAGTCTGCGGATGAGGGGAGGGAGTCCTATGAAAAACACGTGACTGCCCCCAGCAATCAGAAGGGCTGGGAGACAGTCAGCAATGGCAGCCGGCCGTGTTATGAACATAGCAGCAGCCTCTTCCCGGGCTCTCCTCTGGTTTGGAGCCCTGTCTGCACAAGGACATGTAGGCTGCTTGCCGTATGGACGCCTCCCTAAGTTAGGGTGGGTGGTTAAGAGGTGGGAAAATTGTGGGGGTCCAAGGGCCCCATCTGTCTCTCCCTCACAGCCCCCCACCATTGCTCACACGCACTCCTCACCTGTCTCTGACTTGGGGTCCTTGGCAATGGAGCCCAGGCGGTTGACCACGTTGATGACAAAGTTCTTCTCCAGGGAGAAGTTGGTGTAGCCGATGCTTTCGGAGCTGTCTATGACAAACACGATGTCCAGGGCACCACAGCGCTTCTCGCAGTCTGGGGATGGGAGAGAGGAGCGGATCACAGGGGGACAAGGCCAGCAGGGACTGCCCAGAGAGCAGGGAGGGTCTCCACCACATGGGAGGCCGTCCACGGGAAGATCCCACATCAGGTCCCTGCCATCCTGCCTCCGGCCAATACCTGAAGGAAAGTGAAGCTATCCACAGGCAGCTGGGCACCTCTGGGAGGAAACTAAGCTGATGCCCTGTGGCACGTGGCTGGATGCTCATTAGCCTTATCTGAGTTTGCAGAGCTGTGAATTATCCAGCCCCTTACACACCCAGCTCAGCAGGGACTCAGTCCCTGTCCCTGGCAGGGGAAGGCTGCGACTGGCTGCGACCCACCATTCCCTGATGTCTTTCTGCGGCACCTCTGCTGGGAGAGCACTAGAGACCGGCCGGGCTGTCTCACCGCCGCGATGGCTCAGCATGCAGGGCAGCGAGCAGAGGCGGGCGCGGACGGTCAGGCCTAGCAGGGGTGTCGTTATTTCCCTGAGTCTGAGCAGTGGGTTCTGTGTTCTGCTGGCAATTCCATTGCCCCAACAGGCAGGGCATGCTCAGCACGAACGGTGCCAACGGGCAGGGCATGCGCAGCACGAACGCTGCCAACGGGCAGGGCATGCGCAGCACGAACGGTGCCAACGGGCAGGGCATGCGCAGCACGAACGGTGCCAACGGGCAGGGCATGCGCAGCACGAACGGTGCCAACGGGCAGGGCATGCGCAGCACGAACGGTGCCAACGGGCAGGGCATGCGCAGCACGAACGGCGCCAACGGGCAGGGCATGCGCAGCACGAACGGTGCCAATGGGCAGCAGCTGTGCGTGCGGACGGTACTGTCTGTGAGCAAACCCATGAGAGTCCTGCTCTGCCCCAACTCTAAGGCCGGCAGTGGCACACGGGGGGAGAGCTGGCCCTCTCCTCGGGGCGAGGTCTGCCACGTACGACCTTCCTGCTAACACCAGAGGCGCGGAGGGGGGTGACTGGGGAGGGACCCCCAAGGGACCCCCAGCCTGCTCCGGGTTCGGAGCCAAGCTGCTCAGCGCCGACCGAGCCCCCGAAGAGAAGAGCGTTGGACTGACCGCAGCAGCCGCAGGTTTCTCTCACGTAGGTCATCACATCGCATTCCTGCCAGCAAAACACAAGGAGCAGAGCGCTGGTGAGTGCCAGCCTGCCCGTAGGGTGGGACTACCCCCACCATTCCCGGCCCGCAGCGCGGCTTCCCTTCAGCATTCCCTCCCTCAGACTCCCGGCCCATGCCGCTCTCCTGCTAGTGCTGTGGCCAACTGCCGCTCGGTGCTACGGGGCGAGTCCAGCCAGAGCTGCATCCCTGGCACCAAGAGCAGGATCTGCCTCGGAGTCTCAGTCCCACTCAGCACGCTGCAGGGGAGCCGTCCCCGGGGGGGCGTCATCCCCCCGCCCCCCAGCTGTATCCGTAGGAGGTAATTAGGAACCTGTCGCTACTTACGGTTAGGCCAGGATCTCCGGATGGGCCCAGGTCACCCTGTAAGAAGAACACAGCTGTGTCATGCCCTTTCCTGGACTCACCTTTGGGATCTAGTTCCAGCTGCCTGCTGGGGCTGGATTCACGCAGGCGCTGGCAGGGAGGGGAACGGTAACAGCCCCAGAGCGCCTAGCTGCAATGGTTAATGGCTGGCCCACAAGGGAGCAGCCCCCTGCCAGTCCGGCAGGGGGAGGCCCTACCAGGGCTTCCTCAGCCTAGCTGCTGCAAGCATGCATAAGATGGAGGGAGAAAGGGAGCAGCTGGGCGCAACTGATTTGACAGTGTCACGGTACAGTACCTCGCCGCCCTTTACTCCTGGTTCGCCTCTGGGGCCGGGTGGGCCGGGTCGGGGGAAGTCACCCTGGCAGGAAGAGGAAAGGAATGAATTTGACAGGCATGACATGGGTGATACTGCTGAAGTAAGAGCCCCTCCCACTCGCCCTGGTCAGCAACACCCCAGCTGAGTACCCCAAGGGCCTTGCCTCTCCTGCTGGACACTAGCTCCTAGCCATGGGAGTGGCTGTGCTGTACTCAGGCAGATCTCACTGCAAACGCTGTGTTCCTGGTACGGGGGCCATGTGTGCTAAGGGGCCAGGTAGGCAACACGTCCAGCATCCAGCCGCATGCAGGATGTGCTCTGGTCTTGCAAGTGACATGGCCCATAAGCCGCCAGTTTGTCCCCCAGCCAGAAATCTGAACCAGACTGTGATGCCAGCTACACTCCCAGTGTAACGAGACAGGCATTGCCCAGGCTGGGGAGCAGTAGCAATGCCAGGTGGAGCTCTATTGACCTTTAACCTGGTTCTATCACACCCAGGAGCCCCAGAGGCTAGATGTGCAAAACAGCAGGGTCCGTATGTCGTCCCCTCTACCTCGGCCAGCACGGGTGCCCTGCCCACGGTAGGAAAGCAGGGCCTGGCTATGGGAGCGGCACGGACAGTGTACTTACAGGTTCCCCTTTGCCTCCTTTCACCCCGGGATCGCCTTTTGGTCCAAAGTCACCTCTTCCACCCTGTTCAAAGGAGGGAGAGAGATGTGATGGCAGTCCAGAGCGTGTGCTGGGAAAGCTGCACTGCTGTTAGACACCGGGCTGATCTCCTGTCCCAGAAACGCAGTCTGCGCACAGGTCGCCTGTCGTCAAGGAGCCCCGGGGTGGGGAAGAGGAAGTGGGATTTCTGCAGACATCTGGCTTTCCCAGCCATTCATTTCAGAAGGGGGACGCTTTATCAGGTTACTACTCCGAAAACACATGCCTGGAAGAGCTCCAGGGCCAGGTGTGTCAACGGGAGAGCTTGGTGATCCTGTGCATGGGACTAACTACTACTGGAAGTTAGACAGCTAACGTGTAGCCCGAGTGCTGAATGCTGCACCGAACGGAGATATGCCTGGCACATGTCAATGTGCACTATGCAGGGGTAATTACTGGGAAGTACGTAGGATTTTTGGCAAGCTGAGGCTCGGTAATTGCTGCTAGCATGTAGCTATCTGCCTCTGAGCGTCACCACTAGATTGCAGCATTTACCAGGGTAGCATCCAGAGGCCCCACCCTGGACTGGTGCCTCATTGTGCTAGGTGCTGTACAAACCTGGAATGACCAACATACGAAGTGTGAGGGCGAGGAAGATAACTGACTGTATACCTGTGTGTCCTTAGCTACTCTGGATAGTTCACCTGGTACCACCCCACCTGTGCCCCTCGGCCCACCACCAGCACACAGTGCCTGGGCTCTGTGATGAGGAGAAATGCCCCTGGTAGCCCACTGCTGTGAGTGGAGCCCTCCTGGCCCACACCAAGCCCAAGCCGAGGCCTGCGTGTGGCACTAGGGGCCAGGCCAAGGCTCCCTGGAGGCCGGGGACAGACCCCTAGTGATTCAATGGGCTGGACCAGTCCCTACGGAGGCGGCTGTGGCCACTGTCCCACTGCAGGGTTCTCAGTGGGGGTTCCTGGCCCCCTGTGCACAGTTCCAGCGGCCCCTCTGCTGGCACAGCCCCAGCACTCCCTGAGGGACGCCCCCTTTGGTTCCAACACAGAGTCCCCACCCCAGGGACAGGGCAGGCCATGGCTCCCTGCACAGCCACTGTGCCAGCTCCCCTTGCCCGGGGCGGCAGTGGGATGCCACCCTGGGGGCACAGGTCTGTTAGTGCCAGGGCAATGCTAGGGTTGGAAGACAGTTATTTCTCAGCATCCTCCCTGGACCGCGTGTGCTGAGAGAGGGCAGCACACACAGCAACACTAACCCTTGTGTCTGTGTGTACACACATCGCTAAATCCAACCAAATGGATCAGGGTCCTGCACACCCTTCCCCAGGTGAGTGACCCCTGGGACCAATGGGGCTGCTTGTAGGATACAGGTCACCAGGCCCCCAGGTTAGTGCCCCCTGGGATCAACAGAGCTGCTCGCAGGTCACAGTTCAGCCATGCCCATCAGTGCAGGGTTCCTCTGTCACTCATTGGTTAATTCGATAACCTCATAAATACACCCCCCCCACACACACACACACCCCGTACCTCTGGACCAGGTGGCCCCTTCTCGCCTTTGTCGCCCTGGGAACAGACAGGAGTTAGTTAGCTTCAGTTTTGTGCTGGATTGAAATTTGCTGCACATGTGCCCAGAGACAACGGTGATGGGCACATTTCAAAATAATACACCAATATACGTGTGGCCTGGCTTTAGGAGGGGGTTGAGCCCCTGCAACTCCCCTGGACTTCTGTGGGGACTGCAGGTCCCCAGCACCTCTGACAGCCCAGCCAGAAGAGCCCAGTGGAGTCAGTGGGAGGGGCTCTGGCTCTGGCCCTGAAGCCCCACAAGCGAGTGGCTGACTGCTGTAAGCAGAGGGTAAGATTCCCCGGCAGAATTGTGGTGGGAACACATAGCACTGCACTGCTCCGCACCCCGCACAGCTGGCTCAGGCTGGGATAATCTGCAGGCACAGACCAGTCAGTCTCCTATTCAATGCACAGTCTGATTCAGCGGGGATGTTTAGAGCAGGCGGTTCTTGTACCAGACCTTCATTCCTCACACCACCTTTATCCATCAGGGAGAAGTGGATCCGTACCATGCAAACCCTGGTTTATTACCCTGAATTCAAAGGGGTGTGAGGGAACCTGTCCCTCCAACAGGACCATTATGTTCCTACTTATTCAGGGGAGCAATCATGCTTCATCCTGACAATGGAACCCTCCTGCCAGCCTCTCACCGCTCCTTCCATGTCTGCCCCTCTGCTGCGTGGGAACGATTCCCCACTGGTTTCATCTGCAGGGTGATGCCAGGCTGCTCAGCTGACTGCTGCGCTATCGCCGGGACAGCAGCTTTTCTCTTTCTCCGGATCTGGCTCCAACAAGGCTTCCTCCCAAAACCTCCCTCCTCTGCTTCTCTCAAACGGCTCAGCTGGGATTTCCCCTGCACAGCCTGCTGCAGCCAGAGCAGCTAGTGTGCCAGGCACGAATGTGCTGCCTGAGCCCAGTGGCGGATTAGCCACTTGGCCAATGGGGCACATGGCCAGGGGCCCTGGCCAATTGGGGGCCCCCAGAAAAATGGGCACCCCTGTGCCCCAACCCGCTCCGCCTGCCCGGCGCTCCTGCCGGACAGCAGGGGAAGCTCCTGCGACCCAACCCCCTTTCCTCAGCAGGAGGGGAAGCTGGGGGGACTACAAGCAGAAGGGGTGGGGAGGGGGCCCCCCACTTGCTCTGACCCAGGGCCCCACAAAAGCTTAATCCGCCTCTGCCTGAGCCATACGTACCCCAAGTCCTCTGGGGCCAGGGTAGCTGAAGCCAGGTCTGCCTCGGTCTCCCTTTGGGGGGAAAGAGAGAACGGTTCAGTGAAGCCAGAACGTTAGAACGCAGCGCGTGCTGCGCTAGCGACGTCAGCGAGTCGGGGAGTTTCTCTTCTCTAGAAGACATACCCGCAATCTCTGCATTTGGGTCACTGGCTTAGCTAGCCGCTGGGCCCTGGAGTGCTCTAGAAGGAGCATCCTGGTTTGTAAGGCAGAGGAATGGGGCTAAGAGAAGCCATGGACAGAAATGACTTCAGCACAGGACTCTGCACCAACAGCACCAGCAGGGCTGCCTGACGGGAGGAGAGTTTGGACAGGGAGGCGGCGTGGGCCTGGACACTTCACCCAGGTGTCACCAGCGTGGCTTTGTCCGGAGGAAGGACTAAGCTGCCACGGCTGGAGGGGGCAGGTGAGAACTCAGAACTCAGGTCTTAGAGGGGCAGACTGAGGTGGGGGCATTCACTGCCCCCATGGAGTACACAGGTGAAGTCGCTGGTTCCCCCCTTTCTACTGCACTGGACGTACGTCTAGACTTTACCTTTGGTCCTGGGGGCCCGGAGTTGCCCCTTGTGCCCATGTCGCCTGGGTCCCCACGAGATCCCTGCAAGACAGCATGGGAGAGAGCAGGATAAGCAGAGGACACCGATCGCACACTGGGCCAGGGGATGGTGCTGTGGATGGCTTGGGGGATACGGGGGGTTAAAGTAACACAGAACAATTCCACATGTCAATTGCTGCTCGTGTCCCCGCAGGGCCCATGCACCTAACTCTTCTGGCATTAATGGGCTCC
>QXTE01000589.1:4624-57474 GCA_003942145.1 Platysternon megacephalum
GTATCAGTGGGGTTAACCCCCGAACTTCCTGTCACTGGATAGTAGCAGTGTTAACTCGTGGGACTCCCTGCCCCTGGGAATTAGTTGGGTTACCCCACGACTCTGACTAATGCCATGTACAGAGGTAATATCACAGCCTGCTCCCCATTCCCCTGCCAGCATAGACTGGGGCGGGATTCACTCCTTTATCTTTGGATTAAAAACAGCCCAGATCCCTAGACACCCCTAAATTCAAAGCCCAGGTCACCCCACTTCTCCGACACCCTGCGGGGAGTGACTGAGGGGCAGAGAGCAAAGATCCAGCCCCCTGGCCCATGCCTGGCTCCCAGGTGGGTTCAGGGGTTAATCGTTAACCAGGCATGTTCCAGTAACAGGCCGAGATCCCGGCTCTGGAGCTGCAAATCTGGGAATGCCCCACACGGGGGTGCCGGGGAGGGGCTGGGAGTCTGGACTAGCCCCAACTCTGGGAGGGGAGTGGGATCTAGTGTGGGTGGGGGCGGGAGTCAGGACTCCTGGGTTCTCTACCCCTGGTTTCAGGACCCCTTGTGTGCTGGCCAAGAAAGAGCAGGGCAAGCCCTATTTGCAGCGTGACCCCTCTGGTATCAGCTGGATTGTCAGTGCCTGGCAGAGCCGCAGAGCTGGGGGCTGCACGTCCCCTCTAAGGCAGGACCCCGGTTTGCCTGGCCGAGCCCACACGCCCCCTGCCCGGCTGTGCTGTCTGCGGCGGGGGCTGATCACATCCTCTCAGGATGTAAATCCAGCGCTCACGGCTCCGCTTTATTAGCTCAGGTCTCTAACAGCCTGTGAGGAAGGGCGATAAGGCCTGGGTTGCTCTGGGCTCCCCACCCCCACCAGCTCTGCTGGAGCCCCTCACTCCCGACCCGCAGCCCCCTGCTAGCTCAGCCCTGGGATCTCACGATCGGCCACTCGAACTGGGACCTAGACGACACTCCCGGTGGATGAGCAGCATTTGCTCTGCAGACCCGACGGGATCCGAGCCCTGTTTGAAACTGGGAATTTCCATGTCATGGGAAATTCGTGTCAAAGCGCCCCACTGGTTCATCGCCACACAGAACAGGAGACACTCCGGGCAGGGGGGTGGTTCCCGGCTGGGAGAGCCGTCCCCACCCGAGCGCGGAGCCAGCTAGCGCCTGAGACCAGAGTGCAGCCGCTCCGAGCGACAGGAGAGGCCGGGGGTCCGATCAGCGCCGAGCAGCAGCTGCCCTGGCGGAGTTTAAGAACAAAATCAAATAAAACGAATGGATGATTTCAGCTACTGTGTCGTGTTCTCAGAATAGAATCTATCCCGTGCTCTGTTCAGTCACATGGTGACATGCCCGGAGTCATTTATAAGCACCCGTTGTAGCCTGTGAGGAGTCTTGGAACAATTAGATGTTTGATAACGAGCTCTTCAATCTCTAAGAGAAGGTCTAACATGATGCAATGGCTGGAAGATGAAGCTAGATACANCTATTCCAGTTATATCATACATACATTTGTGAGCCCCTTTATGGGGTACGCTGTCACAACCGGGACCTAGACGACACTCCCGGGGGATGAGCAGCATTTGCTCTGACGACCCGACGGGATCCCATCCCTGTGAGGAGACGTGTCTGAAAGAGCGACTGTCTCTCGCTGTGTCTGGGCAGCGCCCGGCACAACAGGGCCCTGATCTGTGGGGGTCTATCCGTGCACCTCTGTAATATAACTAATGACAAGTCCCCGCAGCACTGGAGTCTGGGGGAGCAGCACCTCCGAGAATCTGTTCCAAGCTGATCCAGCTAAACATGGAGTAAGTCAAAATCTGCAACGAACGTCTGAAAATGTTGCCCTGTGTCCTGCTAACAAGAAGGCCAGAGCGTGGAGTGTCTTAAAGGGTGCTCCCCATTCCCTTGTCAGCCTACATGGGGGCTTTGGATTAAAAACAGCCCAGATCCCTAGACACCCCTAAATTCAAAGGCCAGGTCGCCCCACTTCTCCGACACCCTGCGGGGAGCGGGTGAGGGGCAGAGAGCAACGATGCAGCCCCCTGGCCCATGCCTGGCTCCCAGACGGGTTCAGGGGTTAATCGTTAACCAGGCATGTTCCAGTAACAGGCCGAGATCCCGGCTCTGGGGCTGCAAATCTGGGAATGCCCCACATGGGGTGTCGGGGAGGGGCTGGGAGTCTGGACTAGCCCCAACTCTGGGAGGGGAGTGGGATCTAGTGGGGGTGGGGCTGGGAGTCAGGACTCCTGGGTTCTCTACCCCTGGCTTCAGGACCCCTTATGTGCTGGCCTAGAACGAGCGGGACAAGCCCTACTCGCGGTGTGACCCCGTCTGGTTACAGCGGCTGGGATTGTCAGTGCCTGGCAGAGCCGCAGAGCTGGGGGCTACAGGTCCCCTCTAAGGCAGGACCCCAGTTTGCCCGGCCGAGCCCACACGCCCCCTGCCCTGCTGTGCTGTCTGCGGCGGGGGCTGATCACATCCTGTCAGGATGTAAATCTAGTGCCCACGGCTCTGCTTTATTAGCTCAGGTCTCTGACAGCCTGCGAGGTAGAGACATACGACATGGGCTCCTCTACGCTCCCTGCCCCCACCGGCTCTGCCGGAGCCCCTCACTCCTGACCCGCAGCCCCCTGCTATACCATCCCCGGGATCTCGCGGTCGGCTACGCCAAGCGGGACCTAGACAACACAGCCCATTTGCTCTGCTGATCCACCTGGATCCGATCCCTGCGAGGAGACTATGTCATGGGAAATATATGTCAAAGTGCCCCACTGGTTCACCGCAACACAGAACAGGAGACACTCCGGGCAGAGGGGTGGTTCCCGGCTGGGAGAGCCGTTCCCACCCGAGCGCGGAGCGAGCTAGCGCCTGAGAACAAGTGCAGCCGCTCTGAGCGACAGGAGAGGCTGGGGATCCGACCAGCGCTGCCCTGATGGAGTTTAGGAACAAACTTTAATAAAACGAATGGACGATTTCAGCTACTGTGTCATGTCCTCAGAATAGAATCCGTCCCGGGCTCTGTTCTGTCACATGGTGACATGCCCGGAGTCGCATATAAGCACCTGTTGTAGCTTCCGAGGAGTCTTGGAAGAATTAGATGTTTGGTAACGAGCTCGTCAATCTCTCAGAGAAGGTCTAACATGATGCAATGGCTAGAAGATTAAGCTAGATACATTCAGACGGGAAAGGCGCAGATTTTTAACAGTGAGGATAACGAATCAATAGCTTACCAAGTGTGTGGGGGGGGATGGGACGTCTTTTTAAAAGATCTGCTCTAGTGATTATTTGGGGGCCGTTCTCAGGCCCGTGTGACACAGGAGGTCAGACGAGATGATCACAATGGTCCCTTCTGCGTTGGAATCTCAGAGTCTAGTGAATATTATGCCCCGTGGCTACTGCCATGATCTGAAATAGCCGACAGAGCTGAGATAAAACAAACGGGAAAAATACACACACAAAAGAAAACCCAAGTCCCATGGACATTTCAAAAATTTCACTGAAATGGAGTGAATTTGTTTGTTTCAAAATGTTTCCTCAGCTGGGGCAGGGACTGTCTCTCACTGCGTCTGGGCAGCACCCGGCCCAACGGGACCCTGATCTGTTGGGGTCTATCCGTGCACCTCTGTAATATAACAAATGACAAGTCCCCACAGCACTGGAGTCTGGGGGAGCAGAACCTCCGGGAATCTTTACCAAGCTGATCCAGCTGAACATGGAGTCAGTCAAAATCTCTGGGCAAAGTCTGAAAATATTGGCCTGTGTCCTCCAAACAAGCTGGCCAGACTGTGGAGTGGTGTGAAAGGGTGTTAAAGGGAATTGGAGTCAGGACACCTGGGTTCCAGCACCAGGGCTGGGAGGGAAGGAGGGTGTCATGGATCATAGCAGACGGATTGGGAGCCAGTACTCCTGGGTTCTCTAGGTTTGCCAATCCTCCAGGATGTCTCCTGGAATTGAAGATTAAGCTTTAATGAAAGATTATGTCATGTGATAAAAACTCCAGGAATACATCCAACCAAAATTGGCAACCCTCGTTCTACCCCACTTTGGGGGGGGTCGAGCAGGTCAGAGCAGGGGGCAGAGAATCAGCACTGACTGGCAGAGGGTGTTGTCACCTGGTTAGAGACAAAAGCATTTTGGTAAAAAAGTCCCATATTTTGTAACCACAAGAGTCTTTTCCCATAAGGACGTGGATCGTAGGTAAACAGCTGTTCATCCAGCCCCGTCCTTACTGGAATCTCCCCTCCCCTCCCAATCACTGACTCCACTGGCCAGGGGGGCTCTGAGCTAGTGAATAAATACAGGTCCCTGTAGCTCCCAGCTCCACTCAGCTGCTTGTGGAGAAGACCCAACCCCGAGAGAAGATGAGAGTCCAGATGCTGGCTGTCCTGCTCCTGTTCGTGTCCCTCCTTTGTGCCGAGGGAATCCGTGGAGCGTCCCTGGCTGGGGTGAGTGGGGGACCCTGTTCCATTCCTGGTGTGCCAGGCCCTGCCCAGACACACAGCAAGAGGCTGGCCCTGCCCCAAAGAGATCCCAATGCAGTAATGGGTGGGAGGGGAAACTGAGGCACTGCCCGGGGAAGTGAGTTTCTCCTGGTCACACAGTAAGGCAGCAGCAGAGCTGGGAATGGAATTCAGCAGTCCTGCCTTTCAGACCTCCCCACCCGCTGCTCTAATGCAGTGGATTTCCCTCTCCTCCCAGACCCGGGGATACAACCCAGGAGTCCTGAATTCCAGCGCCCCTTCTCTGAGCACTAGACCCCACTCCCCTGCCAGAGCTGGGGACAGAGCCCAGAAGTCCGCTCAGGATGTGCTTTAGAGACAGGCATTAGATTCCCCGTGATCCCTCTGGAGCCGCGACTGCTGGTCAAACAAACATGTGGGGCACAAGTGACTCTCTCCTCTCCCGCTCTGACAGGGCTCGGAGTCCCAGCACTCGGAGGAAGGACGAGGCGAGTCCAAGGTGATGGTGAAGAGAGAAGCGGTGAGTAGCAGGAGGTGGCTTCGCTTGTGTCACTGCTGGGACTGATGGGGGGAGGGGAGGGGTATGCTGGGTGCCATGGGCTAACCCCAATAAAATCCTGTGGCAGGTGGTTGAACAGATAAATGCCTGAAATATCCAATAGGTTTACTGCATTAATATCCAGTTGTTAGGAGCCCCACAGGCTAACCCCAGGAAAGCCTGTGGGAGGGAGTCCCGTGGGTTAACCCCAACATATCCTGTGGCAATGAATTCCACAGTTTAACACCAATACTATTGCATGGGTTAACCCCAATAATATCTCATGTGAGATTCCTACCAACAAGCATCTCTCCTGCCCAGCAGAGGGCAGCAGTGGTCAGTCTGTGAACTCTGACATCCTACAGAGAACATAACCCTTTAGTACTCACTCATTGCTGGGAGTCAGGAATAGAACCCAGGAGTCCTGATTCCCAGCCTTGTCCTTCCTCTGCTCCCTCCCACTCCGGTCTAACCACTAAACCCCACTCCCCTCCCAATAGCCTTTAAAAATTTAAATTATTCTATAGGGATCAAAAAGTGTCTCTAACACCACATGGGAATAACAGGTTGGGGAAAAGCTGGGAGGGGGCTGGGAGCCAGGACTCCTGGGTTGTGTCCCCGGCTCTGGGAGGGGAAAGCGGCTTGGGAGAAGGTAGTCGGGGGGTCGGTTAAGGGCAGGCCTCACTCTAGTCTCTCCATCTCTTCCTGAAGGCTCCGAGTTTCGCTGGCTGTCGCTTCTGCTGTAACTGCTGTCCTGGGATGAGAGGCTGTGGGTTCTGCTGCGACTTCTGACCCCCTTTGCTCGTCACCCTGCGGGCGACACGAGGCTCCCCAGCCCTTCCTGGGAGCAGATCCAAGCCAGCCTGGGGCTGAATTTGCCTGGGTTCGGGGAGACGCTAACCCTCCTGCTCAACCCCAATAAAGTGTCTGCCTAGACATGAGTTTGTGTCTTTATTCCCACGTGCCATGTGCTTGTCACCCATTCCCTGTGGGGCTGTGCCCGTCCCCGCTCCCTGCACCACAGCGCCCCCTAGCACTGCACTGGGGCATCGGGACCGGCCCTGACTGCCAGGGGAGAGCCCCCACCCACCCCCTGCAGCACAGCGCCCTCTAGTGCCATGCTGGGGCATTGGGGGTCAGCACTGACTGTAAAGTGAGGGCCCCTCTCAGAGGGCCACTGACTGCAAGTACAGAGAGATTAAGACATTGGCTTGAGATAACGCCTCTGAATGGTAATTCTGGTAACACAATGGAAGAGTCCCAGGCACCCTTGTTCTATGCCCTGTACCCCACTCCCCTCCCAGAGCCGGGGAGAGAACCCAGGAGTCCTGGCTCCCAACACCCCCCCACATGCCCTGCTGTAACCACTAGACCCCACTCCCCTCCCAGAGCCGGGGAGAGAACCCAGGAGTCCTGGCTCCCAACACCCCCCCACATGCCCTGCTGTAACCACTAGACCCCACTCCCCTCCCAGAGCCGGGGAGAGAACCCAGGAGTCCTGGCTCCCAACACCCCCCCACATGCCCTGCTGTAACCACTAGACCCCACTCCCCTCCCAGAGCCGGGGAGAGAACCCAGGAGTCCTGGCTCCCAACACCCCCCCACATGCCCTGCTGTAACCACTAGACCCCACTCCCCTCCCAGAGCCGGGGAGAGAACCCAGGAGTCCTGGCTCCCAACACCCCCCCACATGCCCTGCTGTAACCACTAGACCCCACTCCCCTCCCAGAGCCGGGGAGAGAACCCAGGAGTCCTGGCTCCCAACACCCCCCCACATGCCCTGCTGTAACCACTAGACCCCACTCCCCTCCCAGAGCCGGGGAGAGAACCCAGGAGTCCTGGCTCCCAACACCCCCCCACATGCCCTGCTGTAACCACTAGACCCCACTCCCCTCCCAGAGCCGGGGAGAGAACCCAGGAGTCCTGGCTCCCAGCTCCTCCCCAGCCCGTTCTAACCCACTACACCCCATTGCTTCCTGCCCTAGCCACTCTGACTCCCTGCAATGATCAATAACCGGCATCACTATCACCCCCCAGTCTGACCAGTGCCACCCCCAGGAACAGCCTGTGCTGGCAGCCCTGGACTCCCCAGCCGCCTGCAATGCCACAGCACCCCCTGGTGGTCAGGAGCGTTAGTGCAGCCTCGTCACTGTCACCAGCAGCCAGATTTCCTGGCTACTCTGAGTTTAACGTGCGAGAAATGTTCCAGTTGAACAGAGATGATGCTTCGCTCAAGGGGAATAAGGAGCGGGAGAGAACAGGGGCTCTCAACCTTTCCAGACTGCTCTAGCCCTTGCAGGAGGCTGGCTGGTCTTGTGTACTCGCACCGTCAGCGGGACGTGTGTATAGCGCTGTGCGGTCCGACCCCCCCGTGCCACAGAGCTTGTGTCAGCCCCGAAGCAGAGGGGAGGAGGTGGGCGCTGGAGCAGCCCCGGGGACGCACAACTCGACGAGCCTCAGTTCCTGCACAGGGTGAGTAACCGTCTCTTCCCCTGCTCCACCGCGGGTGACTAGAGAGCAGGGCCCCAGACGGGCCGGCTGGGCCTTCGGACCGGCATTTCCTGCCCATGACGGGACAGGGTGTCCCAGGAGTGTCTGCTGAGGCGCCCTGAGTTCTGCTGCGGGGGCGGGCAAAGTGCTGCTGAGGCCCAAGTGGCCGCTTCGCAAATGAGGAAAGCAATGGAGGTGGGAGGCGAGCCGGGGCTCTGAGGTTGTCGATTGTGTAGCTATCTGTCCCACCGGTGCCCAGAACGTGGCCCCACCCTCCTGCTCTGCCCCAAAGCCCCGGCCCCTCGCGGCCTCTTCCCCTGAGTCCCCACCCCCATTCTGCCTCTTCCCACCCCGCCTCTTTCCCCAAGGCCCCGCCCCTGCTCCACCTCTTCTCACTGCCACCCTGCCTCTTCCCCTGAGGCCCCGGCCCTGCTCCACCTCTTCTCACCGCCACCCTGCCTCTTCCCCTGAGGCCCCGCCCTACTCCGCCTCTTCTCACCGCCACCCCGCCTCTTCCCTGAGGCCCCGCCCCTGCTCCACCTCTTCTCACCACCACCCCGCCTCTTCCCCTGAGGCCCCGCCCTCCCGCTGCTCGCTCCTCTCCACCAGACTCTTCTGGGGGTTCTGGAAGCCAGGACTCTGGGGTTATATCCCCAGCTCTGGTATGGGAGTGGGATATATGGGTTAGAGGAGGGGGGTTCTGGAAGCCAGGACTCTGGGGTTATATCCCCAGCTCTGGGAGGGGAGTGTGGTCTGGTGGGCTAGAGGAGGGGGGTTCTGGGAGCCAGGACTCCTGGGTTCTATCCCCAGCTCTGGGAGGGGAGTGGGGTCTGGTGGGCTAGAGGAGGGGGGTTCTGGGAGCCAGGACTCCTGAGTTCTATCCCCAGCTCTGGGAGGGGACCCCATGGCATCCTGAATGAATTCCTGAAGTCAGTATCGTGCAGTGCTGCCACCTGGTGGACAGGTGCATTCATTACACACACTGGCTACCTGACCCCTAATGCTCAGCTCGGGTTTCTTCGCCCCAGCAGGCTGGGGAGTCGAGTAAGTTCTGTCGCTTCTGCTGCAAGATCCACCAGTGGGGCTGCGGGGGCTGCTGCAAGCCTCGAACAGGCCCCCGGGGACCCTGTGGGATCGACTCTGCGTCCCCGCCCTCCTAGGGGGGTCAATGCCTTTGCAACTCCGGCTGAACGGGAGCCGGGGTCTGGAGATGCTCTGACGGATGGCTGCTGCCTGCTGTGATGCTGGGCAGGTCGGCGGGGTCTGTCTGTAACCAACTCCAATAAATTTATAGTGGTTAAAAGACTTTCTCTTATGTGCAAGGGACTGGCTGGCTCAGGGGATGGGGAATGGGACACGAGGCCTTTCCCCTCTAGTGGGGCACCGGCTCCCATCTGGTCCCAGGGCAGGGGAGTGGCTGGCTCAGGGAGGTGGGGAATGGGGCATGGGGCCTTTCCCCTCTAGGGGGCGCCAGCTCTGATCCAGCCACAGGCTGTGGGGATTTGCTGGCTCAGGGGAACAGGGAATGGGACATGGGGCTTTTGCCTTCTAGGCAATGGCAGCTCCCATCCAGCCCCGAGGTGTGGGACTGGCTGGCTTGGGGGTGGGGGTGGGGAATGGGAACCCGGCCCCTTTTGGGCACCACTTTCTAACTCTTCGATTGAAGGGTCATAGGACGTGCACCGGCTCTGGGAACAAGACTGAATGTCACCGTGTACGAACAGGAGCTCTCGGTAGCAGGACAGCTGGGTGGAGAAGATGCAAATCTTCTTCTAAGACTTGTTCCGTTCCCAAGCGCATTTCAGTTCCACTCTCTTGCATTTCTGTGACCACTGGGCTTTGCTACCCTGCACGAGTGGGAGGGGGAATTCTCAGTTCGCTCGTACGGACCCTGGTACCATTAAAGAGTCTGCCAGCGAGCCCCACTCCTAGTGAAGAGTGAACAGGGGGGGCAGGTACGCGCCTAAAGTCACAGAGCAATTGTGGTCAATTGTGGTCTAGTGGTTAGAGCAATGGAGTCCAGGCAGGACTCCTAGGTTCTATCCCCAGCTCTGGGAAGGGAGTGGGGTCTAGAGGGTTAGAGGAGTGGGGAGGGCTGGGAGCCAGGACTCCTAGGTTCTATCCCCAGCTCTGTCACTGACCTGTTTTGTGATCTGGGGCAAGGAGACGTCCCTGCTTTGTGCCTCAGTTTCCCTCTTGTGCAACATGAAAAAACCATATGCAGTACCCGGAAAGAGTTATTCATGCTGGGTTAATCCAATATTTGGCCTTAATCTATTGTCAGTTCCCTGGAACCCTCTGAATGGCCTAGCAGGTGCTACACCTCCGTAAGGAGAATTTTATCTCTCCCAAACTTACTACACCTTTAGTCAACACAATTTCAACACATAAGATTTAGCGCTGGTGGAAATTGCAATAATTACACCGAGGTCAATACTGATTTACACGACTAGGGCTCCGAGGGCCTATGGTAACAGAAATAATAATAATAAACTCCAGTGGAGCTACGGCCGATTGACACCAGCTGGGGGTCTGGCCCCATTGACTCCAATGGAGCAACAGCCAGGATGTGACTCGATAAATCCGGGTTGACGTCACTAAGTTATTTGCTTTGTGTTCGAAGGAAATTGCCTTTAGGTCCCAGGGAGAGGTGTGGCGCCGTCTATCTGCATGGAGTCGGAAATGTTGACAGGTTTCTCTTTTTTGCTGTTCCCCAGAACTGAGGGCAGGTTATTCCGTCTGTGAATGGTGAACCGAGGTTATCGCAAACGACGCCCCCTGTCTGATTCCTCGACTGGTACAAGTTCCATGGAATGGCTTTATCAGGAGTGTCTGGCTGGCAGGTGGCCTGGCCATGACGCAGGAGGTTTATCTTTGCGACAGGCCGTTTCCTAACACCTCCTCAGCTCCGAAGGACTTGTGAAAAAATGAGGGCAGTGACACCAATGGGTCACAGAGGGATTTGGTGCATGACCTGGCCGCCATCCAAATTCCACAAACACATGGGCCCAGATCTTCAAAGGTATCTTAGGCTCCTAACTTCTATTGATTTCAATACGCAGTGTTGTTGTAGCCGGGTTGGTCCCAGAGGGACAAGGAGGAGGAAGGAAGATCTTTTCTTTGACCAACTTCTCTTGGTGAGAGAGACAAGCTTTCAAGCTACACAGAGCTCTTCTCCAGGGCCGGGAAAAGTACTCAGAGTGTCACAGCTAAATGCAAGGCGGAACAGACTGTTTGGCACAAGGAGTTAACGCATAGTTCAAGGTTTCAGAGCCCAAGCTCCAGCCCGAGCTAGAATGTCTACATGGCTATTAGCCCCACAGCACTGGCCCCCCAAGTCTGCAGCTCCAGGCTCGCGCTCCGCCGTGACATAGTGTCAGGCCTGGTCAAAAAATCCACACTGATTTCAATTCCCTCCTCAAAGCCCACTTTTCCTGGAACACATATAGGAAGCTTCAACCCAATGACAGCTGAGCAGACGGCAGAGCTATGCTAAGAATTGTGCACAACCTATCCAAGTTATTTGTTACCTTGTCTCTTCCACTCCTCCCCGGGGCTGTATCTTCGTCCCACCCACCCGTCACAGATGGATGTTTTATATCTGTCCGCGCTTCGGGGAAAGGGCTGTGGTTTATTATATCATCTCCCCTCTGTCATGCGTGTCAGTTCCCTGGGAGATGAGAAATCAGTCCGGCTATTGGTTGGTTGCAGTTGTTTTTTTGTGCTTAAGGCGCTTTGTTTTCAGTTTGTACTGATTCTTAGAGAAAAATTCCTGGGTTTTACAAAAGCTGTGACCTGGTGTTTGCCGATTTCCACCTGACTGCTCCAGTACATGAAAATACTGATGATGTTCAGCAAATCCAATACACGATGTCAGGTCAATGTGCTGATGTTACTAATAAGTTAGGCTACATGTACCTGCGGGAGTGTCTATTAAAGAAGGCAACGTAGTGGGCAATACACGTGTGTATGCGTGTGCCTCTGTGTACAGACTGTTAATGTCCAGTTCATTAAGTAAACCACGGCATTAAACTGCTTTACTTTCTTGGAAACCTTTTCTCTATTTGTTGCTGTTCTCTGTTCTCCCATCTCCCAATCCTAACCCTGGTATTTACCCACAAAACTGCAAAGATGATTTTTTGGCACCGATTTTCACCTGTTTTTTCATTTTTATAATAACTGCAGATATATTCTCAGGCCATTTTCAATGAAATAATAACTGAAAACGAAGGGCCTTCGTTACGATATATACACTAGACCTGGAACAGAGGAGACACAAACAGCATGCAGGCAGCCCCCCTCAGTAATCCCAGCCCATACACCCATGCTCGGTTTCCAAGGAGCAACCCTGCCCCAAGAACTGACTCCGGTTAGAGAGATTAAGGCAGGGAGCAAACTCCTTACTGCTTGCTACAGCTCCCTCCTGAAGTAAACTCCATCACGGAATACTACGTGTGACAGCGCCACCTGGTGACGCCTGACGTAATATGTTTGCGCAGTGCCCATCACAGTCGGGTGGGTCCTTGTGACAGATGGGAGACCTTGGAAGCATGTAAAGATGTGCCAGAGGCGCTGTGTCCCTGGGTTATTGATGGCCTTTTGTACCAGGATATGTTCTATGTTCCTGGCTCACTGGGTGGGTTTCCTCTGGAAACTGGAATCAGTAACTGCACTCTCCCAATGCTGGTTATGCTGACCCCCCTGGCCCAAACTGGATTGGTCCTGCTTTGAGCAGGGGGGTGGACTAGATGACCTCCTGAGGTCCCTTCCAACCCTGATATTCTATGATTCTATGATTCTATAACGGGGCAGCCGGAACTGACTCAGGACCCTTGTTTGATCCTCCAGCTGATGTAAGATTTTAACTAAGAGGACAATGTCCTACTGGAAGGGTTGGAAACCCATCAGGGCCTCCTTGTGTATCCTGCTATAGAGTTGCCAACAGTCCCGTATTATAAGCACCATCATGACACCTGCACAGTCTACTGAGGACTCCTGCGCCAGCCGAGTGACCACAGTCGGCGTCGTTGTACCAGGAGGCAGTGGGTAGGGAAGTTCTGTTCCGGCTCAACCCTGCAAATCCGCGACTCTGGGACAGCCCCGCAGGCAGCGGCAGGGAGAGTCAGGGCTCGTGCCCCTTCCCAGGTCGATGGAGACTCTTCGAGCACATTGTGCTGGGCTGTTTTTGTCCATCCCGATGACCTGGCCGAAGAGTACACAACACCAGTGTTGAATATAGTGAGCAGCTGAAGGGAGGCCAGATCTCTGAGAAATCACCACATCTAATAGGTGCCAGACCTTGAGTTCGGTCTGCACCACTGGACTGCAGGACGGTTGCTCCTTCCTCAGTGACTTGATCCCTTTGTGGCAGAAGGACCTGTGCATGGCCGGCTCTGGGCTCTCTGACAAGAGCTGTGTCGTACCCAGCACCGCTCAGGGCTAACACGCTCCATGTGGCAGCATGGGACGCACCCGTAAGGTCTGCTTTGGACTTCCTATATTATAAGGGATGTCCCTTATTTACATAACAGATTGCCTGTCCCGTACTAAATCAGCACAGGATGCCTGGTATCCTGGAGTTCAGCCAAGGTTGCCTCCTGGCCGGTTTTACAGCCTGGCCGATTGCTGGTGAAAACGTGCCGTTGATTTTTTCACTGGGACCAACTCAGGGAACACTGGTCCCAGTGGAAAAAAACCCCCTGGGACATAAGCTGCATGTGTGCACAGCCTGGCGGTGGTGCCACGCACATCCGGCTGGGAGCATGGCCGGCGTGGTACCCCGGTCCCTGCTCATCTCACGAGCCAGCAAAGAGAGGTGAGGAGCGGGGTGGTGCTCGGAAAACTGTCCCGTATGATTGACATACAGTGTTGGCAGCCCTAGAGATGGGGGGCGCCTGGCGAGCCGGCCTGCGCGCTGACTGGCTGCATGATCGAGTTTCTCTATAACACTTTTGTCCTAAATCAATGTCCTCGGAGAGCCGGCTGGTCACTGGGAGCCCGGGCAGAGAGCGGCCCCCTGTGCTAGACTAAAGTCAGACCGGACACAGACAGGTGACTCATAGACAGGCGATTGCCGGAGCCCGGCAGGTGGGAAGGGAGAGAAAGGAGTTGGCAGAGGCAGAGTGTGTACAGGGCGGGGGGCGGGGGGGGGCCCGGGGGGGGGGGAGGGAAGAGAAAGGGGGGGGAGGGGGGGCGGGGGGGCGGGGGGGAAGGGGGCGGGGGGGGGCCCGGGGGGGGGGGAGGGGAGGGGGGGGGGAGGGGGAGGGGTTGTAGGTGGGGGGGGGTGGGGGGGGGGGGTGGCGGGGGCCGGGGGGGGGAGGGGGGGGAGGGGGAGAGAAGGGTGTGGGGAGGGGGAGGGGGGGAGGGGAAAGGGGGGGGGAGGGGGAGAGAAGGGTGTGGGGAGGGGGAGGGGGGGAGGGAGGGAGGGGGGGAGGGAGGGATAAAGAGAGGGATGGAGGGAGTGAGGGAGGGAGGGAGGGATGAACAGAGGGAGGGAGGGATGAACAGAGGGATGGATGGATGGAGGGATGGAGGGAGGGAGGGAGGGATAAACAGAGGGATGGATGGAGGGAGGGAGGGATAAACAGAGGGATGGATGGAGGGAGGGATGAACAGAGGGATGGATGGATGGATGGATGGAGGGAGGGAGAGAGGGAGGGAGGGAGGGAGGGAGGGATAAACAGAGGGATGGAGGGAGGGAGGGAGGGATGAACAGAGGGATGGATGGAGGGAGGGAGGGAGGGATAAACAGAGGGATGGATGGAGGGAGGGAGGGAGGGATAAACAGAGGGATGGATGGAGGGAGGGAGGGATGGAGGGAGGGAGGGATGAACAGAGGGATGGATGGATGGAGGGAGGGAGGGATGAACAGAGGGAGGGAGGGATAAACAGAGGGATGGATGGAGGGAGGGAGGGAGGGATGAACAGAGCGATGGATGGAGGGAGGGAGGGATGAACAGAGGGAGGGACGGAGGGAGGGAGGGATGGGTGGATAAACAGTGGGATGAATGAATAGATAGTGAAAGTCAATGGAGTGATGCCAGTTTACAACAGCTGCGGATCTGCCCCATTGCTGTTCTCATAGCAGTATTCACTGGCCTGCATTGGGTCATATTTTGCTCTCCCAGCAGAGGAAATCAGGAGAAAGTCCATTGTCATTTGTGGAATTCCACCTGGTTTCCACGGTGGGGGACTCAGAGCTGAGGTACTAGCTCCTCTTCCCCACCTTTTCTAAACTAGACGCTCTAGCTCAACCACCAGATATGGGCTGGACGCAGGGATCCCTGGGGGTGGTTCTCTGGCCGGGCTGATGCAGAGTGAATGATCAGTGGCCTTAGGCTCTATGACTCTATGACATGGGAGGAAGGGGGCACAAAGAACTAACCCTTGGCTTTTTCTAACAGCATCGGCCTCAGTATGGATCTGATTACTATTATAACCCCCAGGTAAGTCTCAGACATTCTGTCGGATCGGAGAGCCTCTTATATGCCTCATAATGAGAGATCGGACACAGATCTTGGGCCTTTCATGTGGAAAGTGGAGGGGACAGGTGAAAGGAAAGACCCCTGGTGCATCAAACCCACAGAAGAACCTAGATAGATGGATGGCCAGGCTCATGGAGGACTCTAGTCTACCTCCCTGATAGTTCAGGGACCCCCATTATGCGTCCATTTTGGCAGGGCCAACCTAAAAGCAAGTGGTTCCTGCAGTCTATGGAGCTGAGCCCCACCACCAACCGGCTGCCGAGTCCTTCACAATAACGGCCAGTAGAAGCTGGTTACACAAGGGTTAGGCTCAGCTGATGTGTTCATCCCACTGGACAGGGGGCAGGTGCTGGGTCGAACTAAAAGCATGTGTCTGTGTCGCAGGTTTTCAAATACATGTGTGAGGAGATAGCTAGATATGCAGGTGCGTGGGTGGATGGATGGATGGATGGATAAGTACATATGGGGCTAGACAGATAAGTACATATGCAGATTCATGGAGGATAGGTCCATCAATGGCTATTAGTCAGGATGGGCAGGGATGGTGTCCCTAGCCTCTGTTTGCCAGAAGCTGGGAATGGGCAACGGGGGATGGATCACTTGATGGTTACCAGTTCTGTTCATTCCCTCTGGGGCACCTGGCATTGGCCACTGTCGGCAGACAGGATACTGGGCTAGATGGACCTTTGGTCTGACCCAGTCTGGCCATTGTTATGTTCTTATGATTTTACAAGTTGCACATCTCTTTATATGTCACTAAAATCCAGCCCATGAGTTTGTCCCGGTTCCCTAACTTGTTGTTCTGGTCCTTCCCTATCTTTGTTTTGGATACTAGCATTCCAGGTACTAGTCCGTGAAGATACTTCCCTAGCTTGTACGAATATATCTAGATTTTGGCAAGTTTCCTATCGGCTTATGCCAAATGCTTACTTCAGCAAAAACGCAAGGAGTTATGGGATACTTAGCCTAAGGGAACAGTGTTATGGTATAGGCCAGTTTAGCCTGTATCACTGTTACAATATTTGTGCTGAATGTTACTGCTACTGAATACATACTAATAGATATTGACGGTGCAGAGTGTATATATATATGCTAGCCAGCAGATATTAGTCAACAGATGGATCGCTAGTGATTTTGGGGTCCCAATTTGGGGTCCCAGCGGGGTCTGATTTTCAGAGGCAGGGGGCTCAGCGCTTCCTGAAAATTAAAGTGTCTCAAGTAGGGGCTGAAAAATCTCTACTCACTTCTGCCCCTTTGCTCACGCCCCATCGTCTCCCAAATGCTCCAACTCCGGGTTTTCCTAGCAGAACATGGCACTGGGGCAAGCAGGCCTTTGGCAGCCGGGAAGTACTAAACGCTGCTTTTTTTGGAGAGTAGCTTCAATTGATGGGCTAGATCCCAGCTGGGGTCAATGGGCCGTAGATCCATTGGTGTCTATGGGGCCAGATCCCAGCTGGGGTCAATGGGCCGTAGCAAGATTGGAGTCAATGGGGCCAGATCCCCAGCTGGGGTCAATGGGCCGTAGATCCATTGGAGTCAATGGGGCCAGATCCCAGCTGGGGTCAATGGGCCGTAGCAACATTGGAGTCAATGGGGCCAGATCCCCAGCTGGGGTCAATGGGCCGTCGCTCCATTGGAGTCAATGGGGCCAGATCCCCAGCTGGGGTCAATGGGCCGTAGATCCATTGGTGTCTATGGGGCCAGATCCCAGTTGGGGTCAATCGTCCATAGGTCAATTGGAGTCAATGGGCCAGATGCTCCCTGAAGAAGAGTACAGATATTTCCATCTCAGCCCATCAAAAAGGCGGCAGCCCCTGGGCAGACAGAAAACTCTCAAGGGTGAACAATTGAAAAGCGCTTAGTGATTTTGAACCCCTCAGTGTTTGGGTGAATGGCTTTGAAAACCTTCGGGGGCCCTGCTTTTCAGACAGCGCTGAGCACTTGCCTGCTGAAAATCAGGGCTCTTCAAGGTGTCTACAGCTGCACTCCCAGCAACTGAGGCACTCAAACATTAGTTGCTTTTGTGAGCAAAATCTTGGCCCACAATCCTGATTCCCATTTGCCATGCAGCAGGGCCCAGATGTCGCTGGTGCTGCTCAGACACTGACACAATGGAGCCTGGGGGCCATTGGTCCGGCACTGCATAGGCACATGGTGAAAGTCAGCCTCTGCCCCATCGGCGTCCAGCAGCCCATAGTGCGGGCCAGGCACACACTGAGCTGTTTGTCTCTGCCCGCCCGTTACTCCCTGTTCTATCTCCTCCATTTCCTGTGTCATGGGCCCCAGTTCTTCCTACCCCACATCCCGCCTTCCCGCACCTCCAAAACACCGCAGAACAGTCGCCATTGAGAACCGGGACTTCATCTGCACTGCATGAGGAGCTCTCCAATTTTAGGATTATCCCACAAAATTTGGAATCGATGCCATCAATAGGGCTACAGGAGTCCCGTGTCTCTCATGGTGGGTGGGTGGAGGGGTCCATCTGACAGGAAAGAGCCCACAGAATGACAACCTCTAGCAGCTGGATTCCAGCTGTGAGTGCCAGGGGATCCCCAGTGGGGTAACACACACAGCCAGGTAATCAGAGCGCAAGGGACATCTCAGCTGGAGTCTCTAGGGCCGAATCCCCATGCCCCAAATATCCACTGCCTCTTGTCTGACTCCCCTGTTCCATTGCCTGGCCTGGCAATACGGGGGTGGGGAAGGTCACAGCTGGGACATGCAGGTCTGGCTGGCAGGGAAAGCCGGGCAGGGCTGAGGAAATGGGTGGTGAGGGGCTCAGACACAAGGGGGTTGGAGGCCACTGTAAGACCCAGGGAGATACATTCCCAGCAGGCTCCGCTGTCAGCCCCTTGTGGGGGGCGGGTTCATCCTGGACACAGAGAGGAGAATAGAGGTAAGGTGCCGGAGAGCAAGTGTGAAAAATCAGAACATTTCCTTTGGGGGGTGGGGGGAGTACAGTAGCCTATATAAGACAAAGCCCCTAATATCAGCGGGACAGTCCCAATAATATCAGGATGTCTGGTCACCCTAAATGGAGAGAAAAAACCACCAATTATTTCTTGCAGGGCGGACAACCAAACCCAGGAGTCCTGGTGAGTTATGGGCTGGATGTTATTTAATATCATCTGAGGGTCCCCCAGGCAGGGAGATGAGATCAGAACCAAGAGCCCCAGTGTGGCGATGGGAGTCCTGTGTCTCTCGTGCTGGGTGGGCAGAGGGGCCCATCTAACAGGGAAGAGCCCACCCAGTGTCCCGCTCTGCCAGCGGGATTCCAGCGGTGACTGCAAAGGGCTCCCCAGCAGGGTAACACGGGCAGTCCCGGTGATCAGTGCGCGAGGGGCATCTCAGCTGCCGGGTTCCCCACAGAGTCAGGGCTTCACCGCTGGGACTCCAGGCCCTTTCCCAGCTGGCTCCTCCTACCCCCCACTATGTATGAATGGGCCACCGGAGACTCTGCCCCACCTCGTGTCTGGCTCAGCCCAGGCCAGCACCTCTGTGTGCGAGGACCCAACGTGGGAAGGGAAACCCCTGGGGAAGGGATGTTTCCAGGTCAGGGTCCCCTGCTGGTTCAGATATCCCCCTGACAGAGGGGAGAGAATGGGGACCACCAGCACGTTAACCTCTGGCTCTTTCTTACAGCCTGGTTTTGGTTTTAACCTGGGGCTGGTGAGTGTCTGTTTATTTGTTTGTATTATGGTAGGGCCTAGTGCACAGGGACCCTTGTGCTAGGCGCCGGTATAAGGATGGTTCCTGCCCCCAAAACTCTGTCAAAAGACTTGTCTTCCCTTTGTCGCCCTCTGCTGGCCGAGCCTGGCTCTGCAGGTGCCCCTGCCACAGTTTCCTTCTCGAGGCGTGTCCCCTCGGTCTTCCCCCTGCAGACTGAGGTTGGTGCCAAGCTCAGCTCTGTGGCCATGTCAGTAACTAAGGCATCGCCCTTCCCAGGGTAACAGAACTGCAAAGAAAGTTCTGTTGCCCTGTTTGGATTCCTCTTCAGCCTCCCTTCTAGGCTCCCCTTACGTCTCACAGCTCTGGGATCGAGGGCTGACTTCATGGCTCCTTCCCTGCAGTCCTCCCAGGCCCTACCTCAGGGCCGCCCCCAGACTCCCAGCCTGCCCCCTGTGGACCGTGGTTTCTCCCCCACACTGTGCTCTCGCTGCCCTTTTATAGGGCCCAGGAGTTTCAGGCTGTCACCTGACTCCAATTAGTCCTGCCCCTTATGGGAGGAAGCTAATTATGGCACAGGCAGGACTGATTGAACAGGCCTGGCTAAACTAGACCTCCTGGTCCTTTGAGGGCCAGGCCGCTCTGTTACACGATCCCAGCGGGCATGAATGAACGTTCCCGGTGCGGGGTCCCCTGCGGGCGGAAATGTCCCATGGCAGAGGGGAGCGAATGGGAATCAATTAACCAACCTCTGGCTCCTTTTTCCAGAAACCTTTTGATTTGGGCATCAAAGTGGTAAGTGGTTGAATTTCCCTCTGCTGCCGAGTCTCTCCGGTGGCAGCATTTCCTCACGGGGAGACCCCCAGTCAGGGAGATGAGATCCGAACCAAGAGCCCCAGTGGGGCGATGGGAGTCCCGTGTCTCTCGTGCTGGGTGGGCAGAGGGGCCCATCTAACAGGGAAGAGCCCACCCAGTGTCCCGCTCTGCCAGCGGGATTCCAGCGGTGACTGCAAAGTGCTCCCCAGCGGGGTAACACGGGCAGTCCCGCTGATCAGTGCACAAGGGGCATCCCAGCTGCCGGGTTCCTCGCAGAGTCAGGGCTTCACCGCTGGGACTCCAGGCTCTTTCCCAGCTGGCTCCTCCTACCCCCCAACTCTGTATGAACGGGCCACCGGAGACTCTGCCCCACCTCGTGTCTGGCTCGGCCCAGGCCAGCGCCTCTGTGTGCGAGGACCCAAGGGAAACCCCTGGGGAAGGGATGTTTCCAGAACAGGGTCCCCTCCTGGTTCAGATATCCCCCTGACGGAGGGGAGAGAATGGGGACCAGCACGTTAACCTCTGGCTCTTTCTTACAGCCTGGTTTTGGTTTTAACCTGGGGCTGGTGAGTGTATGTTTATTTGTTTGTATTATGGTAGGACCTAGAGCACAGGGACCCTTGTGCTAGGCGCCGGTATAAGGATGGTTCCTGCCCCCAAAACTCTGTCAAAAGACTCGTCTTCCCTGTGTCGCCCCTTGCTGGCTGAGCCTGGCCCTGCAGGGGCCCCTGCCACAGTGTCCTCCTCGAGGCGTGGCCCCTCGGTCTTCCCCCTGCAGACTGAGGTTGGTGCCAGGCTCAGCTCTGTGGCCATGTCAGTAACTAAGGCATCGCCCTTCCCAGGGTAACAGAACTGCAAACAAAGTTTGGTCACCCTGTTTGGATTCCTCTTCAGCCTCTCTTTAAGAATGAACGTTCCCGGTGCGGGGTCCCCTGCGGGCTGAAATGTCCCCATGACAGAGGGGAGGTAATGGGAATCAATTAACCAACCTCTGGCTCCTTTTTGCAAAAAGCTTTTGATTTGGGCATCAATGTGGTAGGTGGTTGAATTTCCCTCTGCTGCCGAGTCTCTCCGGTGACAGCATTTCCCTCACGGGGAGACCCCGGGGCTCTGTTGGGCTGGGGAACGTGACTGGAGGTTGGTTGCAATGATGAATCCTGATCTACAAGAGAGGCTTTGGGATCCCCTATGAGCACTGACCTAGGCAAAGGAATGGAGGGGAGCAGTAGCGGCGACAGCTCTTCCGGCGCCCTAGGCGGCGGAAGGTCCTGCCCCCGAAATGCCGCCCCCAACAGCGGCGGCGGAAGGTCCCGCCCCCAAATTTCTACGGGCGGCCGGAGCACCGGCGCCCCCAAAATAGCAGCGCCCTAGGCTACCGCCTAGGTTGCCTAATGGGTTGCGCTGGCCTTGGAGGGGAGTATCTACTGGTGTAACCAAGGGAACAGCTCATCCTCTCCCGTCAATGCCAGACAAACTTTGGGGAGGCTGAGAAGCTGGACAGATCTTACTCATCCATGCTAGAGCAGCTCCTGTCTGTAGAAAATGGGCCAGATGCTGCCTCTACTTCCCCTGCCTGTGGCTCTGTTTTCCTGGCCGTCTGCCGGAGACGAGAGATGCTGTTATCTTCGGTTATGTTCATCGATAAAGCCAGCAGATTTCAGTGACATTCGGGCACGTCCCGGGCAATGTGTATTCTCATAAGACCATGAGGCTGATGGAGTCTCTAGGGCCGAATCCCCATGCCCCAAATATCCGCTGCCTCTTGTCCGCTCTGACTCCCCTGTTCCATTGCCCGGCCTGGCAATACGGGGTTGGGGAAGGTCAGTGCTGGGACATGCAGGTCTGGCTGGAAGGGGAAGCCGGGCAGTGCTGAGGGAAATGGGTGGTGAGGGGCTCAGACACAACGGGGTTGGAGGCCACTGTAAGACCCAGGGAGATACGTTCCCAGCAGGCTCCGCTGTCAGCCCCTAGGGCTGGGTTTCTTCCTGGACACAGAGAGCAGAATGGAGAGAAATAACCACCAATCATTTCTTGCAGGGCGGACAACAAAACCAAGGAGCCCAGGTGAGTTTGGGGTCAATGTTTCATATTAGCTGAGCGCCTCCCAGGCAGGGAGACGAGATCCGAACCAAGGGCCCCAGTGTGGCGATGGGAGTCCCGTGTCTCTCATGGTGAGTGGGTGGAGGGGTCCATCTGACAGGAAAGAGCCCACAGAACAACAACCTCTAGCAGCTGGATTCCAGCTGTGAGTGCCAGGGGATCCCCAGTGGGGTAACACAGACAGCCAGGTAATCAGAGCGCAAGGGACATCTCAGCTGGAGTCTCTAGGCCCAAATCCCCATGCCCCAAATATCTGCTGCCTCTTGTCCGCTCTGACTCCCCTGTTCCATTGCCTGGCCTGGCAATACGGGGCTGGGGAAGGTCAGTGCTGGGACATGCAGGTCTGGTGGAAGGGGAAGCCGGGCAGGGCTGAGGGAAATGGGTGGTGAGGGGCTCAGACACAACGGGGTTGGAGGCCACTCTAAGAACCTGGAAGATACGTTCCCAGCAGGCTCCGCAGTCAGCCCCCGGGGGGAGGGGGGGGGTTCTTCCTGGACACAGAGAGGAGAATAGAGGTAAGGTGCCAGAGAGCAAGTGTGAAAAATCAAAACACATTTTTTTCGGGGGAGGGGGAATGGAAGTACAGTGGCCTATATAAGAGAAAGCCCCTAATATCGGGAGAGTCCCAATAATATCAGCACGTCTCGTCACCCTAAATGGAGAGAAAAATCCACCAATTATTTCTTGCAGGGCGGACAACAAAACCCAGCAGGCCAGGTGAGTTATGGGCTGGATGTTATTTAATATCTGAGGGTCCCCCAGGCAGGGAGATGAGATCCGAACCAAGAGCCCCAGTGGGTCGATGGGAGTCCCGTGTCTCTCGTGCTGGGTGANTCTTCCTGGACACAGAGAGGAGAATAGAGGTAAGGTGCCAGAGAGCAAGTGTGAAAAATCAGAACACTTTTTTTTCGGGGGAGGGGGAATGGAAGTACAGTGGCCTATATAAGAGAAAGCCCCTAATATCGGGAGAGTCCCAATAATATCAGCACGTCTCGTCACCCTAAATGGAGAGAAAAATCCACCAATTATTTCTTGTAGGGCGGACAACAAAACCCAGCAGCCCAGGTGAGTTATGGGCTGGATGTTATTTAATATCTGAGGGTCCCCCAGGCAGGGAGATGAGATCCGAACCAAGAGCCCCAGTGGGTCGATGGGAGTCCCGTGTCTCTCGTGCTGGGTGAGCAGAGGGGCCCATCTAACAGGGAAGAGCCCACCCAGTGTCCCGCTCTGCCAGCGGGATTCCAGCGGTGACTGCAAAGGGCTCCCCAGTGGGGTAACACGGGCAGTCCCGGTGATCAGTGCACAAGGGGCATCTCAGCTGCCGGGTTCCCCGCAGAGTCAGGGCTTCACCGCTGGGACTCCAGGCCCTTTCCCAGCTGGCTCCTCCTACCCCCCAACTCTGTATGAATGGGCCACCGGAGACTCTGCCCCACCTCGTGTCTGGCTCGGCCCAGGCCAGCGCCTCTCTGTGCGAGGACCGAACGCGGGAAGGGAAACCCCTGGGGAAGGGATGTTTCCAGGTCAGGGCCCCTGCTGGTTCAGATATCCCCCTGACGGAGGGGAGAGAATGGGGACCAGCACGTTAACCTCTGGCTCTTTCTTACAGAATCCTTTTGGATTTAACCTGGGGGTGGTGAATGTTTATTTTTTGTGTCTATCGCAGTAGGGCCTACAGGATAGGGGCCCATTACGCTAGGCGCTGTGCAAAGATAACAAAGATGGTTCCTGCCCCAGAGAGCTCACTATGTACGTTTCAGATCAGAGAAAAAGAAGTGGATGCAGCAAACATACAGTGTTGGACAGTTCTGAGCAAGGGCACAAGTCACCGGACCCTCATCCGGTGATTTGTGGGCCTCAGGGCATGATGGGTGGGTCTGAAGGAGAGATTGAAAGAGGGAAGGGAACCCCTGTGGGATGAATGTTCCCATTGCGGGGTCCTCCCTTGGGTGAAATGTCCCCATGACAGAGGGGAGAGAACGGGACAAGTTCACTAATCTCTTGATCTTTTTTACAGGATCCTTTTAAGCTGGGCATCAATGTGGTAAGTGTTAGAATTTCCCTGAGCTGTCAAATGTCTCCCATTACAGCGTTTCCTCTCTCACAGTTAGACAGACTTGCCCTAACGCAAGATGACACACGTCCCGTTTGGCGAGGCAATGCCAGTGGAGGTCAGAATCAGTGACAGACTCGTGATTTCCAGGAGGGAAGTGGGGAACCCCCATCCACACTGATCTGGGCAAAGGAAAGTAACCAAGGGAAAAGTGCAGACTCTACCCCCTCAATTCCAGCCAGACTTTGGGGAGACAGAAAAGCTGGACAGATGCTTCTCATCCATGTTGGATCGGTTCCCTTCTGTAGGAAATTGGCCAGATGGGGGGGTTATTTTTCATGCCTGTGGCTCTGTTTTCTGGCTCTCAACTATCGACGAGAGATGTTCTTGAACAAAGCCAGCAGCTTTCACTGACTATTGGCCGAGTCCCATGCAATGAGTGTTCTCAGAAGACCATGAGGCTGATGGAGTCTCTAGGGCCGAATCCCCATGCCCCAAATATCCGCTGCCTCTTCTCCGCTCTGACTCCCTTGTTCCATTGCCTGGCCTGGCAATACGGGGCTGGGGAAGGTCAGTGCTGGGAAATGCAGGTCTGGCTGGAAGGGGAAGCCAGGCAGGGCTGAGGGAAATGGGTGGTGAGGGGCTCAGACACAAGGGGGTTGGAGGCCACTGTAAGAGCCAGGGAGATACGTTCCCAGCAGGCTCCGCTGTCAGCCCCTAGGGCTGGGTTTCTTCCTGGACACAGAGATCAGAATGGAGAGAAATAACCACCAATCATTTCTTGCAGGGCGGACAACCAAACCCAGGAGCCCTGGTGAGTTATGGGCTGGATGTTATTTAATATCTGAGGGTCCCCCAGGCAGGGAGATGAGATCCGAACCAAGAGCCCCAGTGTGGCGATGGGAGTCCCGTGTCTCTCGTGCTGGGTGGGCAGAGGGGCCCATCTAACAGGGAAGAGCCCACCCAGTGTCCCGCTCTGCCAGCGGGATTCCAGCGGTGACTGCAAAGTGCTCCCCAGTGGGGTAACACGGGCAGTCCCGGTGATCACTGCACAAGGGGCATCTCAGCTGCCGCGTTCCCCGCAGAGTCAGGGCTTCACCGCTGGGACTCCAGGCCCTTTCCCAGCTGGCTCCTCCTACCCCCCAACTCTGTATGAATGGGCCACCGGAGACTCTGCCCCATCTCGTGTCTGGCTCGGCCCAGGCCAGCGCCTCTGTGTGCGAGGACCGAACGCGGGAAGGGAAACCCCTGGGGAAGGGATGTTTCCAGGTCAGGGTCCCCTGCTGGTTCAGATATCCCCCTGACGGAGGGGAGAGAATGGGGACCAGCACGTTAACCTCTGGCTCTTTCTTACAGCCTGGTTTTGGTTTTAACCTGGGGCTGGTGAGTGTCTGTTTATTTGTTTGTATTATGGTAGGGCCTAGAGGACAGGGACCCTTGCGCTAGACGCCGGTATAAGGATGGTTCGTGCCCCCAAAACTCTGTCAAAAGACTCGTCTTCCCTGTGTCGCCCCCTGCTGGCCGAGCCTGGCCCTGCAGGTTCCCCCGCCACAGTTTCCTCCTCAAGGTGTAACCAAGGAAACAGCTCATCCTCTCCCGTCAATTCTAGACAGACTTTGGGGAGGCTGAGAAGCTGGACAGGTCTTACTCATCCATGCTGGAGCAGCTCCTGTCTGTAGAAAATGGATCAGATGCTGCCTGTGGCTCTGTTTTCCTGGCCGTCTGCCGGAGACGAGAGATGCTGTTATTTTTGGTTATGTTCATCCGATAAAACCAGCAGCTTTCACTGACTATTGGCCGAGTCCCATGCAATGAGTATTCTCAGAAGACCATGAGGCTGATTGAGTCTCTAGGGCCAAATCCCCATGCCCCAAATATCCGCTGCCTCTTGTCCGCTCTGACTCCCCTGTTCCATTTCCCGGCCTGGCAATACAGGGTTGGGGAAGCTCACTGCTGGGATATGCAGGTCTGGCGGAAGGGGAAGCCGGGCAGCGCTGAGGGAAATGGGTGGTGAGGGGCTCAGACACAACGGGGTTGGAGGCCACTGTAAGACCCAGGGAGATACGTTCCCAGCAGGCTCCGCTGTCAGCCCCTAGGGCTGGGTTTCTTCCTGGACACAGAGAGCAGAATGGGGAGAAATAACCACCAATCATTTCTTGCAGGGCCAACAACAAAACCAAGGAGCCCAGGTGAGTTTTGGGTCAATGTTTCATATTAGCCGAGCGCCCCCCAGGCAGGGAGACGAGATCCGAACCAAGAGCCCCAGTGTGGCGATCGGAGTCCTGCGTCTCTCATGGTGGGTGGGTGGAGGGGTCCATCTGACAGGAAAGAGCCCACAGAATGACAACCTCTAGCAGCTGGATTCCAGCTGTGACTGCCAGGGGATCCCCAGTGGGGTAACACAGACAGCCAGGTAATCAGAGTGCAAGGGACATCTCAGCTGGAGTCTCTAGGCCCAAATCCCCATACCCCAAATATCTGCTGCCTCTTGTCTGTTCTGACTCCTCTGTTCTATTGCTTTGCCCAGCAATAAGGAACCAGGGCAAGGTTGATGCTGTAGCTATGGCTAGACTGGAAAACCAACACAGGGGGGTGGGGGGCAAGATTGAGGAGGGGTCAGCCACATGGAGGAGGGAGGCCAGTATAGGAACCTGGGGGAGATCTCCCCCCAGCCCCTAGCACTGTGCTGGGTTCCCTCCTGCTGGACAAAAAGTCCTAGTGAAGAGAGAACCTCCAATTATTTCTTGCAGGGCAAAGAACAAAACCCATCAGGCCAGATGAGTTATGGGCAGGATCATATTTTGTGTGTCATCGATGGGTTATACTGCCAGGCAGGGAGATGAGGTTAGATCCCAGAGCCCCCGAGCAGCATTGAGAGTCCCATGGCTTCTCACAGGGATTGGGCCGAGCGACCCAGCGAACAGGAAACAGCCCAGCCAAAGTCCAGTTCTGGCAGCTGGATTAAACCGTGATTGCAAAGGGGTCCCCAGAGGGCAGCACGGTCAGCCAGTGATCAGTGTACAAAGGGGCATCACAACTACTGTCCCCCCGGTAGAGACAAGGAGCCCCAGCTCAGACTCCCGGCACTCAGCTGGTGGCTCCTCCCATGCCCCGGTCTATAGGAAGTGGGCGGCCCCCAGAGTCTCTGCCCCCCGCCTTTCGTCAGGCGGTCGGTGCGTCTGTTTGGACGTCCCCGGTGGGTTGCTCTGTCCAGCAATAAGGGAAATGCTGGGGATGGGTTCAGACATGAGGGGGTAGGAGGCCGGCCTGGAGAGAGACTTTCCCAGCGACACCTGTCAGCCCCTACAGCTGCGTTGCGTTTCCTCCTGGACAAAACGGAGGAGGAGTCAAGACAAATAACCCCGAATCATTTCTTGAGCTATGGCCAGGCTCAGGGCAAGAGGTCACGGCTTGGGTCCTGCAGCTGAACTCTAGCAGTGGGTGCCCAGGGGCGTGCACCAGGCAGTCCCTTAATAAGGCTCCTCATTTCAGGATACAGATATAAAGCCCATAAACCTGCAAGTGTAACCCAGGCCTACGCAGGATGATGCTCTACCCCCCTCTAGTGGTGGCCAGGCCACGTACAGAGCTTTATCCGTAAACCTCGATTTCACTAGACACGGGCACAAAGTGATACACAAATATCTCCACCGATAACTGAAATTCACAGCTAGGCAAAGTGAGAGAACTAGGGGGACCAGACAGCAACTGTGAAAAAACGGGACGGGGGTGGGGGGTAATAGGCGCCTATATAAGAAAAAGTCCCCAAAAACGGGACTGTCCCTATAAAAACGGGACATCTGGTCACCCTAGAGAGAACTCAGAGCTTGATTTAAGGCTACTAACTTTATAGATTTGGACATGTGACGTTGACACCTTGTGTTTTAACAGTCAGGAAGCTGTAGCAGGCTGATTCAACGTCTACTGTCATTAAACAAGTATTTTCTGACCCTCCCAGAACTTCCCACAACTGTGAAAATTTAAACCAAAAAAACTGGAAACAAAAAAATGGTTAAACTTAAACATTATGCTCTGTTGCTGTTATATTAGAAAAGGAATGCTGCCGGGCCACATACATGAGCCTGTAAGAGGCTCGGTTAACAGATGTGAGTCTTCTAGCTCAGGCAGTGACACTCCTGCTCCGAGACTCAGCAGTCCCCTGTTTGATTCTTGCTGATAACCCACCCAGGGGCCTGGCATTACAAGGCTGCCCTGTAAATAGTCTGGAAAGCGAGCGTCCACATGGTGGATTATACCAGTATAACTATATTGGTTTAAATTCACACTTTAGCTTATAGTGGGAAAACTTCCCAGTGTAGACAAGGCCTTAAATTGTAAGATTTTTGGGGCAGGGGCCGTCGCTTATGTGGATGGGCCCTGAACCAGGAAGTGGGCCCCTGTCCAGGCTATTCTCATACCACTGCTAATAAAACCAGCAGGATTCATCTTGGAAAAAGCCATAACACTGTTTACAAGGATTTTATGGCCTGTCTAGCAGTTTGTTCCTTTATCGCTGTCTGGCGCATGTAAAGAGGTTTATGAGTCTGTCATTAGCTGTAAACCAACAGGCCAGGGATGTTGTATGTGTTATGAAACATCGTGGGCTGCACAGATCCTGGTGTAAATCAGGAGAGGCTGCTCCCCAAAATCTCTCCTCTCCCTCCTATTATGCTGATGCCCCGTCCCGTCAATAAGAGGGCTTGCGAGAATGTCCTGTATTCCACAAGGGAGAGGGGTAGTTACAGAGACACTGACACCCTGCTAGCTGGGAGGAGCTAGATGTGAAATCCCCTCACTAAGCATTTTTTGCAGCTTAGTATATGATTTATTAGCTGGCATCTTGGTTACCGGGTATAAGGACCTTCATGAGGAATACCAGGTATTAAAGGGCTTTTAAATCTAGCAGAGTAAGAACCAACGGCTAGAAGTTAAAGCCAGGCAAATTCAAATAAGAAATAAGGCCCAAATTTTTAACAGTGATGGTGATGAACCATTGGAAGAATCTCCCCAGGGACGTGGTGGATTCTCTCACTCCTGATGTCTTCAAATCCAGACTTGATGCCTTAGTCAAACTCAAGCAGTGGGCTCAGTAGCGGGGACACTGGGTGAATTTCTCTGGCCTGTGTTACACTGGAGGTCAGACTAGATGATCATAATGTTCCCTTGTAGCCTTAACATCTAGGACTCTATGAAAAGTGCCCCGTACTTCACACTTGTTTTCTTTTCCCTTCCAGCCGTAGAGGTTCAAACAGCAGGATGATCATTGAAATGTCAGCTGGGAACCTGGCTCTGATGATAAGAAGGAAGATCCATCTTCCACACTCTGATCTCGTAAATCAAATGCTAACCGCAAATTGTGTAGTAACAAGTGCTGTCGGGGGCTGGGGCAGGAATGATGTTCTGAGAGTTGATTTTGCTGCTTTTAATCAGCAAGCAGACAATGGGGACGTTCACTAATGTTTACACCAAGAACAGCAGAAGCGTCACCAGGACTGAAAATAAATCTCACCAACAAACCATTTCTCTCCTCTCCATGTTCATTGGTGACAAATTTAATATTTTTCTTTGCATCACAATGGAATGTTGCGCCATTTAAGATAGTGCCAATTCCTATTCAAGAGTGATGTGAAGACTGGTCTGGGTTAAGGCACCGGGACTCAGGACTCCTGCTCTCAGTTGCTGGCTCTGCTACAGAATCTCTGTGTGACCTCATGCAAGTCCCTTATCCTCTCAGCTCCCTCACCTATAAAAGAGTGAGAGTAATCCTTCGCTGGTCTGTTTAGAGTGTGAACTCTTTGGGGGCAAGGACTGTCTCCCTCTGTGTGTGTCTGGGCAGCGCCTGGCACAACTGGGCTCTGATCGTAGTCGGGGGAGGGACTTTCTCTCGCTGTGTGTCTGGGCAGCGCCTGGCACAACTGGGACCTGATTTCAGGTGGCGACTCGAAGCACTACTGACATAAAAACAATGCTCATAATAACAACAGGGTGGGGCTTGGGGCTGCTAAGGAGTTAATATTGAAAGTTATAGACTAGCACTGGCTGTCCATAATTATTAAGGGCAGCATAAAAGATAAGGAGCCCCACTGCGCTATTGTGCCCCTATAAGCTTGGCTGCTGACAGATGCCAAGTTCTGAGCCGCCCCGCCCTGTTAGAATTTTTCAAAGGAGTTGACACATGTGAGAGGGAGGAGAGATGATTTGTTTGGGCATTTGATTCCCATTTGCCTGGTCTAACTATCAGACTTCCCTCCCTTCCCCTAGGAGAACCGTGGAGTCCCTTCTCCCGCCCTCACCACTAGTTCATACTGCCTTAGCGGGGTGTGAGCTGGACCCCCCACTGCTGAACTCCTTCCGTGTTAAAAACTGACCATTTCCCCGTACGCTGACTCCTGTTCCTACTGATCCATGGGTACCTCTCACCCAAAGACCAAGCTCCTCAATAGCCCGCAGTGTGGGGCTTTATCGCAGGAGTTGTGAGAGCCCAAACAGCCCATTGGCGTCACAGGCTGGAGAGCTACGTTCTCCTGCTGGCTCTGGCGCAGATCTGCGAGGTNCTGATGATAAGAAGGAAGATCCATCTTCCACACTCTGATCTCGTAAATCAAATGCTAACCGCAAATTGTGTAGTAACAAGTGCTGTCGGGGGCTGGGGCAGGAATGATGTTCTGAGAGTTGATTTTGCTGCTTTTAATCAGCAAGCAGACAATGGGGACGTTCACTAATGTTTACACCAAGAACAGCAGAAGCGTCACCAGGACTGAAAATAAATCTCACCAACAAACCATTTCTCTCCTCTCCATGTTCATTGGTGACAAATTTAATATTTTTCTTTGCATCACAATGGAATGTTGCGCCATTTAAGATAGTGCCAATTCCTATTCAAGAGTGATGTGAAGACTGGTCTGGGTTAAGGCACCGGGACTCAGGACTCCTGCTCTCAGTTGCTGGCTCTGCTACAGAATCTCTGTGTGACCTCATGCAAGTCCCTTATCCTCTCAGCTCCCTCACCTATAAAAGAGTGAGAGTAATCCTTCGCTGGTCTGTTTAGAGTGTGAACTCTTTGGGGGCAAGGACTGTCTCCCTCTGTGTGTGTCTGGGCAGCGCCTGGCACAACTGGGCTCTGATCGTAGTCGGGGGAGGGACTTTCTCTCGCTGTGTGTCTGGGCAGCGCCTGGCACAACTGGGACCTGATTTCAGGTGGCGACTCGAAGCACTACTGACATAAAAACAATGCTCATAATAATAACAGGGTGGGGCTTGGGGCTGCTAAGGAGTTAATATTGAAAGTTATAGACTAGCACTGGCTGTCCATAATTATTAAGGGCAGCATAAAAGATAAGGAGCCCCACTGCGCTATTGTGCCCCTATAAGCTTGGCTGCTGACAGATGCCAAGTTCTGAGCCGCCCCGCCCTGTTAGAATTTTTCAAAGGAGTTGACACATGTGAGAGGGAGGAGAGATGATTTGTTTGGGCATTTGATTCCCATTTGCCTGGTCTAACTATCAGACTTCCCTCCCTTCCCCTAGGAGAACCGTGGAGTCCCTTCTCCCGCCCTCACCACTAGTTCATACTGCCTTAGCGGGGTGTGAGCTGGACCCCCCACTGCTGAACTCCTTCCGTGTTAAAAACTGACCATTTCCCCGTACGCTGACTCCTGTTCCTACTGATCCATGGGTACCTCTCACCCAAAGACCAAGCTCCTCAATAGCCCGCAGTGTGGGGCTTTATCGCAGGAGTTGTGAGAGCCCAAACAGCCCATTGGCGTCACAGGCTGGAGAGCTACGTTCTCCTGCTGGCTCTGGCGCAGATCTGCGAGGTGACTTTGAGAAGGGCTTGTCCACACAGAGCCTGAGTGCATGGCAAGCCGGCGTAAACACTTAGAGCACACTAGCTTGCTGCGCACAAAGTGGCCGTGCGGACCCTGCTACTGTGCTCTAACACGTCTGCAGGGCACTTTGACGTCCTGCTGTTTCCAATGTCAGAGTGCCCAGGGCAGCAGGGTCCACACAGACAAGACAGTGCTCTGCAGATTACACCCCAGCTTGCTACGCACTGAGCCTCCATGTGGATAAGCAATACGTCATTTCCCCCTCTGTCCCACTGTTTCCAGCCCTTTGCCTGCCCTGTCTTTTGAGCCTGTAAGCGCTTACTCGTTGTGAAAGGCACGTATTGACGCCAGCCGGGAAGCTGGCCCTCTGAATTTAATGGAACCATGCCAAGGTGCGTCTGTTGGGCATCTTGCCTGAATTCAGCTTTCTTCACAGAAAGGGTTTGATGCCCTGGTTCCAACCTACCCCAGAAATGTAGGGGGCAGATCCTCACCTGAGGCCGATTGGCATTGAGTCCAGTGGGGTAACACTGATTTACAGCAGCAGCTGCGAAGCTGGGCCCTACCACTCAACGGGCAAGTGCTTATGGTTTGTTAGACGCCTCTTGTGAGAAGCTTTATCAAAGTGCAGTCGCCATCTGGCACCAGCTGCCCCGCAGCCTGCGGGTGATAAGCAACAGGGAACAATTGTGGGATCCCGGTGAGGGATGAGAGCTGCCCTAACAGATCTGACTGGAAAGCAGCTCCTTGGTCTGAGCACCTTTGGGACCCCCCAGCGAGTGAATACCTCATTTACCAGCAGTAGCGGCGCCAGCTCTTCCGGCGCCCTAGGCGGCGGAAGGTCCCGCCCCCGAAATGCCGCCCCCAACAGCGGCGGCGGAAGGTCCCGCCCCAAATTTCCATGGCTGGCCGGGGCGCCGGCGCCCCCCAAATAGCAGCGCCCTAGGCGACCGCCTAGGTCACCTAATGGGTTGCGCCGGCCCTGTTTACCAGTATTTCAGCAGTTACCCGGCCAGTTTGATACTTTGTGGGGAAAGCGTCCACCCTACCACCAACATGAATCGGTTTTTTCTGTGATCTGGTGGTAGGGGTCCTGTGTAGTCAATTTGTATTTTTTCTCACGATCCCCTTGGGGCTTGTCTCATTAATTCTCCCCTTAGCACTTTGTGAGGTGAGTTGTGCCTGGCACAGTCCAAACAACGTTCCAGATGTGATTTTAAATCAGCTGCTATTCCTGGCCACCAGCACCACTTTTTAAAGTTCCCAGTGCCGCCTCAAACCTGGGGTGTCCCCCTGCCAAGCTCCCATGCACCCAGCTTAAGAAAGCCATCCGGCTTCCCTGAGAGCACAGCATTACTGGTCCCTCAGCTGTTAAGACACACCAAATCCCTTCCATTAGTTCCACCTTTGGCACATGCCTGTCCCCAAGTTTCATGATGCCTTCCAGTCCTGGGTCAGATTCTTGCAACTCTCGAATTTGCCCTCCTCGAGCTGTATCCACCCCACTTCTTGTTCTCACTGCTACAGGCACACGCTCTTCTGGCTCCCAGGGCCATGGGGGTGCCTCTGTTGCAGCCCGCTTGGCCTCTGCATCGGCCAGATTATTCCCTGTGCTTAGGGGTCCTGTTTTCTTGTGTGCCTTTACCTTTACCACATTGATCCGTGTAAAACGGTGACTGAGCTCCTCCACTCACTTCCACCAGCACGCTTGATTGTGGAGCCGTCTGTTGCCCTGAAACGATTCTCCACCCACCATCTCAGCATTAATGTGACCCCACGAAATACATAATCCGAATCCACCAGCACTCAACATTCTGGCTCAAATTTGGGATCCACTTCATTTAAAGCTGTTAGCAAGGCTACCAGTTCTGCCTCCTGAGCTGACCTTGCTTCCAGTGAGAAACCAATGGTGCCGACTGTCTCATTTCCTCTGATTCCCACAACAGCTAAGCCTGCAGTTTTCCTTCTCCCCTGATATCTACAACTTCCATCCAAAAACCATACCAGTGTCCCCTCCTTTCCCTGATTGGGGCTAGCCGCCTGAAACACCTGATGTTGGGTTTTACTGGGCTGGCTTCACATTGGTGTGGGGTGCCAGCCAGATGTAATCCGGCTACCCAGACTATGGGCTCCTTTAATACTTCTGCTTTAATGTTTTCTGCCTGTAGAGCCAGCAACCACTTGGCAATACGCTGCCCACTCACTTGTCCCTGTAAGATAGTACGCATGTTTAACAGCCGCAGGGGGTCATGAGGAGATCGGACTATTACCTTCTGCATTCCCGGGCGGTATTTGAATTTCCCTACCCCCAGGAGGTGCACAACAGCACCTTTTCACCCCATCCATACTTCAAAAGTCGAGAGGCAAAGACCACAGGTCGGTCCTTTGCTCCATACTCCTGTGTTAACGCACAACCAATGGTCGTGTCAGATACCAAAGGGTACAGATAAAAGAATTTCTGCCCATCCGGGGAGGCCAGCACTGGAGGACAGGCCAGGTTTTCCGTTAGTACCTTCACTGCCTCAGGACACTCTTCTGACCACTCCCAAGTTGAGGCTCCAAGCAAAATTGTGTGCCTGGCATTTCAGGCAGTCATAGAATCATAGAATATCAGGGTTGGAAGGGACCTCAGGAGGTATCTAGTCCTAATTCCAACTAAATCATCCCAGCCAGGGCTTTGTTAAGCCTGACCTTAAAAACCTGTAAGGATGGAGATTCCACCACCTCCCTAGGTAACCCATTCCAGTGCTTCACCACCCTCCTAGTGAAATAGTGTTTCCTAATATCCAATCTAAACCTCCCCCACTGCAACTTGAGACCATTACTCCTTGTTCTGTCATCCGGTACCACTGAGAACAGTCTAGATCCATCCTCTTTGGACCCCCCCTTCAGGGAGTTGAAAGCAGCTATCAAATCCCCCCTCATTCTTCTCTTCTGCAGACTAGTCCCAGTCCCCTGGCCTCCGGAGCCACTTTCCTCCTGATCTGGTAAGATCCTGGGTAGTCGGTTTCGCTTGCAGTCTCTGGTTCTGTTGCTCTATAGCTGCCCGCTCATCCCTGACTATCCCCCCAAAGCCACGACCTCTCCCTCTACCTCCTCCCCTCCGTGCTGACCCACCCCTTTCCACCATGTACTGATCCCCCGCAGTAATAACATGGACCGGCTCTCCCCCCGATGCATCTGCCTCCGCACATCTGCCTGTTCCAGAAACTGGGGTAGCTGATCGGGAGCAAGTTCAGGGTGCTGCAACCTTAAATGCCCCACGAACTGCGGATCGCTCAGGCTCCAACCATTTCTCCAGCAATTCCACACCCCTACCCTGCTCCACACCCCCACCAGGTCCTGGTGCCCCTGTCTGGGGTATCACCCATGGACCGTCCAAGGGATGCACCCAGCCCCGTGCCCATGCCTGTATGTGATTCAGTGTACCCCGCCCTGTTTCCCCAGGGATTTGCTTCCTCTTATCCATCCCCGCAGTACGAGAGTACACCCCAGACAACTGTTTTGCCACCTGTCCGGGGATTAGAAATGGGTGCGCCAGTCCGGCCACATCGATTCCCAAGTGCCCCGTCCCAAAAGACTGCGCCATAGGATCACCTGATCCTCACCAGTTAGATCCTCCATCTCCCTGCCCACCTCCACTAGCCACAGCACAAACCGATCCCAATCCTCCCGGGGTACCTTTCCCAAACGGCCCAGTACTGCCTCCCGGTCCTTCGGGGACAAGGGGCGGATTTCTGCCTCTTCTACTACTTGTGGGGCATGGTCCCCCCACCCGGCAACCGGGGCCACTATTCCTGCCTCCTGCAGTTCCTGCCGCGTAGCCTCTCTCGCAGGGGCTTGCATGGTGACAGGTTTCAGAGTGGGAGCCGTGTTAGTCTGGATCAGCAAAAACAACGAGGAGTCCTCGTGGCACCTTAGAGACTAACACATTTATTTGGGCCTAAGCTTTCGTGGGCTAGAGCCCACTTCATCAGATGCATGGAGTGGAAAAGACAGCAGCAGGTATATATACACAGTACATGAAAAGATGGGTGTAGCCTTTGCTGGTGGGGGGTCAGTCTAACGAGACAATTTAATTATCAGTAGTACTTTTCATATACAATGTATATATACCTGCTACTGTATTTTCCACTCCACGCATCTGATGAAGTGGGCTCTAGCCCAGGAAAGCTTATGCCCAAATAAATGTGTTAGTCCAGGGGTTGGCAACCTTTCAGAAGCGGTGTGCCGAGTCGTCATTTATTCACTCTGATTTAAGGTTTCGCGTGCCAGTAATACACTTTAATGTTTTTAGAAGGTCTCTTTCTATAAGTCTATAATATATAACTAAACTATTGTTGTATGTAAAGTAAATAAGGTTTTAAAATGTTTAAGAAGCTTCATTTAAAATTAAATTAAAATGCAGAGCCCCCGGACCGGTGGCCAGGACCCAGGCAGTGCAAGTGCCACTGAAAATCAGCTCACGTGCCGCCTTCGGCACACGTGCCATAGGTTGCCTACCCCTGTGTTAGTCTCTAAGGTGCCACAAGGACTCCTCGTTGTTTTTGCAGGGGCTGTAACTGTGGGTCGCTGGCTTACAATGTCCCCTGGCAGTGGTGGGTACAGTGTATTTTCGGGGTAAGGCGGTGGAGGTGTCTCCTTCAGTTCCATTAGTGGGGCGGATGGTTTGGGGTCCCCAAGTCCATTGCCCCCATGTTTACATTGATACAATTCCTCCTCTAAATCTCCTGCTCTCCCCAGAGGTTCATCCCTCTCTCGCCGGATTGCCTCACAAGACTGCGCTGTTCGTGCAGCATCCCGTGCCTTCGAATCCACTACCTCTCCTGCTAACACGGATTTTTCCACAATCCCCTCCAAATCCTTAATGTGTCGGCTTCCCTTTACCCAGTCTGCCATCCCAGCACACGAACCTTGTAATACCATTCCCTTTTCCTACACTCCTTTCCCTTGGGGTCTCCCAAAACCTCCCCCATCTCCTTCGCAATCTCATCCCAGGTGGATCCCTGCCCCTGGTATGGGCCTTGATTCTTCCTTATCCATTTGTTCAAAAAATCCGTTGGGGAGGGGGACTTACAGGCTGCCACTCACCTATCCGATGTGATGTATCTGAGTCACGCACCAAGATGTTAGAGGGCTTATTCCTTCACCCTCCCACTTCCCTGGTCCTTCTCGCGTGAACAGAGAGCAACAATACCCGAAGTCTGAAGGTGCAAACAATTCAATGTTTATTGGGGTGAACTTCCAGCAGCTTAAATCCAAGATCCTTTTTCCTTATTTTCAAATCCGAATTTACTTCCTGTTTGCCCCTAATTTATATAGTAATTCTCTCAGCTAGACCTGAACCAATCATTCTACTGAAATTTACCTAACCAATCCTAACCTATTGTAACATGATTAGCTAATCAATTATATCCCACCACCTTAATTAGTTTAGACCCAGCAAAATTAATTCTACAGCAGACAGAAACAATCACAGAACCAGACAGAGACCCTGCAAATAAACAATAGCAAAGTGGGGACTGTAATGACAAAACAATACAGAAGTGAGGATTTCACAACTACATCTATAAAGACATAAGGGTTTCCCAACTATGTCTATTGATAAGTGACTTCTTACCAAACAGAAAACTATTAAACTAAATTTCCTTTTACATCTTCTAGGCTCTTCCCTTTCTCTGGAGGTGATAGATCGGATCCCCTTTCTAACAGCCCCAGATTGCCTTATTTCAATATGACTGGTTTGAAATGTGTGAGGACGGGCTACTTCCACGGTTTAGCCAAAGGCCTTAGCTTAAGAACAGGGCCTCAGACTGTCACAGTGAGAGGAGGCCCTTACACAGGCAGACAGTGATTTTGAATCTTTCTTTTACACCTCTATAGCTAGCTATATGATAAACATAGACCTCAATTCTTAAAGTATAGACCTGTACAGACAGGCCTGAATATCTATGTCCTAACACCTAGCACAACGGGGCCCTGGTCTCTTGGGGTCTATCCGTTCACCTCTGTAATATAACTAATGACAAATCCCCACAGCACTGGACTCTGGGGGAGCAGCACCTCCGGGAATCTTTTCCAAGCTGATCCAGCTAAATATGGGGTCTGTGAAAATCTGCCATGAACATCTGAAAATGTTGCCCTGTGTCCTGCAAACAAGAAGGCCAGAGCGTGGAGTGTCTTAAAGGGTGCTCCCCATTCCCTTGTCAGCACAGCCTGGGGGGGCCTTCGCCCCTTGAGCTTTGGATTAAATACGGCCCAGATCCCTAGACACCCCTAAATTCAAAGCCCAGGTCACCCCACTTCTCCGACACCCTGCGTGGAGCGGGTGAGGGGCAGAGAGCAAAGATCCAGCCCCCTGGCCCATGCCTGGCTCCCAGGCGGGTTCAGGGGTTAATCGTTAACCAGGCATGTTCCAGTAACAGGCCGAGATCCCGGCTCTGGGGCTGCAAATCTGGGAATGCCCCACATGGGGTGCCAGGGAGGGGCTGGGAGTCTGGACTAGCCCCAGCTCTGGGAGGGGAGCGGGATCTAGTGGGGGTGGGGCTGGGAGTCAGGACTCCTGGGTTCTCTACCCCTGGGTTCAGGACCCCTTGTGTGCTGGCCTAGAACGAGCGGGACAAGCCCTACTCGCGGTGTGACCCCGTCTGGTTACAGCGGCCGGGATTGTCAGTGCCTGGCAGAGCCGCAGAGCTGGGGGCTGCACATCCCCTCTAAGGCAGGACCCCGGTTTGCCCGGCCGAGCCCACACGCCCCCTGCCCGGCTGTTCTGTCTGCGGCGGGGGCTGATCACATCCTGTCAGGGTGTAAATCCAGCGCTCGCGGCTCCACTTTATTAGCTCAGGTCTCTGACAGCCTGCGAGGTAGAAACATTCGACATGGGCTCCTCTACGCTCCCCGCCCCCACCGGCTCTGCCGGAGCCCCGCACTCCCGACCCGCAGCCCCCTGGGATCTCGCGATCGGCCACTCGAACTGGGACCTAGACGACACTGCCCGGTGGATGAGCAGCATTTGCTCTGCAGACCCGACGGGATCCGAGCCCTGCGAGGAGACTTGTTAGAAACTGGGAATTTCCATGTCATGGGGAACTTTTGTCAAAGCTCCCCACTGGTTCACCGCAACACAGAACAGGAGACACTCTGGGCAGATCCCGGCATTAGTAGGAGCGTTGCCAGCAGATCGAGGGAAGTGATTATTCCCCTCCATTCGGCACTGGTGAGGCCACATCTGGGCAGGGCCGGCTGTAGGATTTTTGCCGCCCCAAGCAAAAAATGTTTTGGCTGCCTCCCCTTTTTTTTCGTGCCCCCCTGCCCCCGGCCCCGCCCCCCGCCCCAACTCCACCCTTTCCGAACCCCTTCCCCAAATCCCCAGCCCGCCTCCTCCCCCGGGCGTGCCACATTCCCCCCCCCCCACATTGCTTCCTGCGGCCCCCCCGTGACCTCCCGCCCTAGCTAACCCCCGCTCTGCCTGCTTCCCCGGGCGCGCCGCCGCTCCGCTTCTCCCCCCTCCCTCTCAGGCGAGGGAGGGCGGAGAAGCAGAGCAGCGGCGCGTTCAGGGGAGCAGGCGGAGCGGAGGTGAGCTAGGGTGGGGCGGGGCGCAGAAAGTAACGGAGGGGTAGAGGAACTACTCCCCGCTCCAGCTCACCTCTGCTCCACCACCGCCGCCTCCCCTGAGCACCCGCCGCTCGGCTTCTCCTCCCTCCCAGCCCTGCTGCGCGAAACCACTGTTTCGCACCCGGCAAGCCTGGGACGGGGAGGGGGGGAGAAGCGGAGCGGCGGCGGCGCGCTCAGGGGAGCAGGCGGAGGCGGAACGGAGGCGACCTGGGGCGGCGGGGGCACTTTTCCCCCATACCCCGGAGTTGGCGCCTATGATGGTCGGCGCCAGAATGCCGCCCCTAGAAACGTGCCGCTCCAAGCACCTGCTTGTTTTGCTGGTGCCTGGAGCCGGCCCTGCATCTGGGGCATTGTGTCCAGTTTGGGGGGCCCCCAGTACAGAAAGGATGTGAACATATGGGAGAGAGTCCAGCGGAGGGCAACGAAAATGATTAGGGGACTGGGGCACATGACTTACGTGGAGAGGCTGAAGGAACTGGGGTTGTTTAGTCTGCAGAAGAGAAGAGTGTCATGTCCTCAGAATAGAATCCATCCCGGGCTCTGTTCTGTCACATGATGACATGCCCGGAGTCGCATATAAACACCTGTTGTAGCTTCCGAAGAGTCTTGGAAGAATTAGATGTTTGATAACGAGCTCGTCAATCTCTCAGAGAAGGTCTAACATGATGCAATGGCTGGAAGATGAAGCTAGATACATTCAGAAGGGAAAGGCGCAGATTTTTAACAGTGAGGATAACGAATCACTGAAATAGCTTACCAAGTGGGGATGGGAGGGGATGGGACGTCTTTCTAAAAGATCTGCTCTAGGGATTATTTGGGGGCCGTTCTCAGGCCCGTGTGACACAGGAGGTCAGAGGAGATGATCACAATGGTCCCTTCTGCCTTGGGATCTCAGAGTCTAGTGCATATTATGTCCTGCGGCTACTGACATGATCTGAAATAGCCGACAGAGCTGAGATAAAACAAACGGGAAAAATACCCACAAAAGAGAAAACCCGAGTCCAACGGACATTTCAAAAAGATATTTTGGAATGACCTGAAATGGAGTGAATTTGTTTGTTTCAAAATGTTTCCTCAGCTGGGTCAGGGACTGTCTCTCACTGCGTCTGGGCAGCACCCGGCCCAACGGGACCCTGATCTGTGGGGGTCTATTCGTGCACCTCTGTAATATTACAAATGACAAATCCCCACAGCACTGGAGTCTGGGGGAGCAGCATCTCCAGGAATGTTTTCCAAGCTGATCCAGCTGAACATGGAGTCAGTCAAAATCTCTGGCCAATTTTGAAAATATTGGCCTGTGTCCGGCAAACAAGCTGGCCAGACTGTGGAGTGTTGTGAAAGGGAGTTAAAGGGAATTGAGTCAGGACACCTGGGTTCCAGCACCAGGGCTGGGAGGGAAGGGGGGTGTAATGGGTCAGACCAGGGGGGCTGGGAGCCAGAACTCCTGGGTTCTCTAGGGATTGCCAACCCTCCAGGATATCTCCTGGAATTGAAGATTAAGCTTTAATGAAAGATTATGTCACGTGACGAAACCTCCAGGAATACGTCCAACCAAAACTGGCAACCCTCGTTCTACCCCACTTTGGGGGGTCGAGTAGGTCAGAGCAGGGGGCAGAGAATCAGCACTGACTGGCAGAGGGTGTTGTCACCTGGTTAGACTTGTAACCACAAGAGTCTTTTCCCATAAGGACGTGGATCGTAGGTAAACAGCTGTTCATCCAACCTGTCCTTACTGGAATCTCTCCTCCCCACCCAAACACTGACTCCAGTGGCCAGGAGGGCTCTGAGCTAGTGAATAAATACAGGTCCCTGTAGCTCCCAGCTCCACTCAGCTGATCACAGAAAAAACTCAACCCCGAGAGAAGATGAGAGTCCAGATGCTGGCTGTCCTGCTCCTGTTCGTGTCCCTCCTTTGTGCCGAGGGAATCCGCGGAGCGTCCCTGGCTGGGGTGAGTGGGGGACCCTGTTCCATTCCTGGTGTGCCAGGCCCTGCCCAGACACACAGCAAGAGGCTGGCCCTGCCCCAAAGAGATTCCGATGCAGTGGGTGGGACGGGAAACTGAGGCACTGCCTGGGGAAGTGAGTTGCTCCTGGTCACACAGTAAGGCAGCAGCAGAGCTGGGAATGGAATTCAGCAGTCCTGTCTCTCAGACGACCCCTCGCTCCGCTGCTCTAATGCAGTGGATTTTCCTCCCCTCCCAGAGCCAGGGATACAACCCAGGAGTCCTGACTTCGAGCGCCCCTGCTCTGAGCACTAGACCCCGCTCCCCTGCCAGAGCTGGGGACAGAGCCCAGCAGTCCTCTCAGGACGTGCTTTAGAGATGGATGGTAGATTCCCTGTGATCCCTCCGGGGCTGCGACTGCTGGTGAAACTAACACGTGGGGCACAAGTGACTCTCTGCTCTCCCGCTCTGACAGGGCTCGGAGTCCCAGCACTCGGAGGAAGGACGAGGTGAGTCCAAGGTGATGGTGAAGAGAGAAGCGGTGAGTAGCAGGAGGTGGCTTTGATTGTGTCACTCCTGGGAGGTGAAGGGAATGCTGGGTGCCATGGGCTAACCCCAATAAAATCCTGTGGCAGGTGGTTCAAGAGATTTTTTTCTAAAATGTCCCATAGGTTGACTGAATTTATATCCAGTGGTAGGGAGTCCCATAGGCTAACCCCAGTAAACCCTGTCATATGGAGTCCCATGGGTTAACTCTAACATATCCTGTGGCAATGAGTTCCACTGTTCAACTCCAACACTTCGTATGGGTTAACCTCAGTAATATCCCTCCTGCCCAGCAGAGAGCAGCGGTGGTCAGTCCATGAACTCTGACATCCTGCAGAGAACATAACCCTTTAGTACTCACTCATTGCTGGGAGTCAGGAATAGAACCCAGGAGTCCTGATTCCCAGCCTTGGCCTTCCTCTGCTTCCCCCAACCCCTGAGCCAACCACTCCCCTTCCAGATCAAAAAGTGTCTCTAGAACTACATCTGAATAATAGTTTGGGGGAAATCTGGGCAGGGAGCAGGGTCTGGTGGTTAGCATAGGAGGCTGGGAGTCAGGACTCCTGGGTTGTTTCCCCGGCTCTGGGAGGGGAAAGTGGCTTGGGAGAAGGTAGTCGGGGGGTCGGTTAAGGGCAGGTCTCACTCTAGTCTCTCCATCTCTTCCAGAAGGCAAAGGATTTCGTTTGTCGCTTCTGCTATAACTGCTGTCCTGGGAACGGTGGCTTTGGGTTCTGCTGCTCCTTATGACCCCCTTTGCCGGTCACCCTGCGGCGCCGCGAAACTCCCCAGCCCTGCCTGGGAGCAGATCCAAGCCAGCCTGGGGCCGAAATCGCCTGGCACCGAGTGACTGGGTTCGGGGGGACGCTAACCCTCCTGCTCAGCCCCAATAAAGTGTCTGCCTAGACGTGGAGTTTGTGTCTTTATTCCCACGTGTCATGTGCTTGTCACCCATTCGCTGTGGGGCTGTGACCATCCCGCCCCCTGCAGCACAGCGCCCTCTAGTGCCACGCTAGGGCACTGGGGCCAGCACTGACTGCAAGTACAGAGAGCTTAAGACATTGGCTTGAGATAACGCCTCTGAATGGTAATTCTGGTAACACAATGGAAGAGTCCCAGTCACCCTTGTTCTATGCCCTATACCCCACTCCCCTCCCAGAGCCGGGGAGAGAACCCAGGAGTCCTGACTCCCAGCCCCCCCTGCCCGCCGCTCTAACCCGCTAGGCCCCCCTGCTTCCAACTAAAAGTATCCCCTGCCCCCGTCTCATGCTCACACTGAAGGGCTGTGCTGAGCTCGCTATCTCTGAGCGAATCTAGGCCGCCCAGCGCTGTGACAGCTCGGCCCGGGGTCTGGCTGATAAACAGCCCCAGCCCGCAGCCCCGCGGTGCGATTCCCCGGCCCCGTCGGCCCGGAGCTCGGCCACAGACTGACCCAGTTATTGAAATGCTGAGCAGCGTCTTCGCCTGCAGTACAGGGCCGGTGCGGGGCCTTGGCGCGCGCGGCAGCGCCCAGAGTTCAAGGGCTGCTTCTGTGTCTTAGGGGGTTAACCCATGGGACTCCCTGCCACTGGGTGCGAGAGGGGTTAGCACACGGGCCTCCCTACCACTGGGTGCTAGAGGGGTTAGCACACGGGACTCCCTGCCACTGGGTGCTAGAGGGGTTAGCACACGGGACTCTCTTCCAGTGAGTATTACCAGGGTTAACCTGTGGGACTCCCTGCCAGTAGCTATTGGTGGTGTAAAACCACAGGACTCTTCCCCTGGATATTTGTTGTATTGACCTGGAAGATTCCGTGCCATAACATATTGGGTATTAGTGGGTTAACTCACGTGACTCCCTTCCACTGGGTATTAGTGGGGTTAACCTGTAGGACTCACTGCTGCTGGCTATTAGTGGGGTTAACCCCTGTCACTGGATATTACCAGGGTTAACTCATGGGACTCCCTGCCCCTGGGAATTAGTTGGGTTGCCCCATGAGTCTCACTAATGCCATGTACAGAGGTGATATCACAGCTCTGCTCCCCATTCCCTTGTCAGCACAGCCTGGGAGGGCCTTCGCCCCTTTAGCTGTGGATTTAAAACAGCCCAGATCACCAGACACCCCTAAATTCAGAGGCCAGATCTCCCCACTTCTCAGACACCCTCCGGGGAGTGGTTGAGGGGCAGAGAGCAAAGATCCAGCCCCCTGGCCCATGCCTGGCTCCCAGGCGGGTTCAGGGGTTAATAGTTAACCAGGCTTGTTCAGTAACAGGCCGAGATCCCGGCTCTGGGGCTGCAAATCTGGGAATGCCCCACATGGGGTGTCGGGGAGGGGCTGGGAGTCTGGACTAGCCCCAGCTTTGGGAGGGGAGTGAGATCTAGTGAGGGTGGGGCTGCAGGGCCGGGGCAACCACTAGGGCGCCAAGTGGTTGGGGGCACCCACTGGGTCCTAGTGTCCACTCGTCTGGTTTTCCTATCCCTGTTCTGACCCTTCCTGCAGGCTTAGGAGTCTTCCTGGGAAGGGGATCTAGTAGTTAAAAGAGAAAAAGCCTCCAGCCTGCCAGACCTATCAGCACAACCCTGAAACTGTTAAAGAGCCATTCAAGGGGTAATGAAGCCACTTAACAGGCATTTGCCTCGTATTTACTCAGGACATGTCAGTCTACAGGATCTTAGTTTAAAATTTGCTTTAAAAATATTTCATTAGTTGGTGAAGATTATAAAATCACATATCTAAAAAATCCTTGCATAGATTTTTAGATGCACAATCATCTTTAGCCTTAAATGCTTGGATCTCCAGACATATGTTTTTTTAAATAAATCCTTCAAAAGACCTCCCTTATCTAAAATACACATTTTAATTACTATAGTAAAAAAACTTACTTCCAAAGTCTTCCAGTCCTTTCTGTTCATCCATTTCTCCCTTCACCCCCTCTCCCCACACCCCTATTGAAGAGAGCCCTTAAACGGACAACAGCCCTTTGCTTCCAGATAGCTGGACAAAGAGTTTCCCTTTCTTTACTTCTGACTATCTGATGAACTAGTTTTAAGCAAAATCAGTATCTTAGTAAGATATAAAATCTTTGGAAACATATTTTTTAAAGTTGGTGACATTTCATAAACATGTGTATTGCTCTGGAGATCACACACAGTAAATTAGCGTTCCCTTTTTCTAAAAGCAATGAACATTGTTATGAACACACTAAACCTCTGTAACTGATTAATTTAAAATAATGTCTGTTTCAGTGAGTTAAATATGTAGTCATCTGGAATGATTACTTTGTGAAGGTTTAAGAGTACATTTAAAATATAAAATCAGCTTAGAAATACTGATTAAGAAAATGTAAAACAGAGAAGAGCTGCATCATGTATTCCATAATATTTAATGTTGTATTCAGCAAGACAGCTGACTCACCCTTACTACAAAGTTTTTGCAAATAAATGTCTGACAAACTTCAGGGCATATCAAAAAACCTGTGACTGACATTTTTTATTCCCAAGTTTAGTGCTTTTAATTAGGTACCTTCTGCGGGGAACTGTGACTCTCCGCCACCGTGAGGCGGGCCGGGCGTCTTGTTATTCTTTCTGCTTTGTCCCTCCGCCCCCGCCGGGCTGCAAGCTCAGGCTGCCATCGGGCACAGGGACACCAGTTTAATAATACTGCATAGGGCCCCATAAATCCTAAGGACGGCCCTAGGGGCGCCAAAAAGCGGTGCCCTGGCTCGGCAGGGAGGAGCCGCCTTCCGGAGACACCGGAGAGCCAGAGCGTCGGCTTGCGGGGGCGGCGAGCCCCAGCCATGGAGGAGCCGGCGCGGCGCAGGGGGGCAGGAGCCCTGCAAAGGCAGCGGCGCTGCTAGCGGGAAGCAGCCGCGCCCCCTCCCCCCCCCCGCCCCTTCTGCCCAGGCTGCAGCCTGGCGCCCTCCCCGGGGGCTCCTGCAGGCTGCAGCAGATGCCTGCAGGAAGAGGCCCCCGTGCGCCCCCCAGCTCCTCCCTCGCTGTGCTCGGGGTCTGCGGCTCCCGGGCATGTGAGCCACTGCCGGGGCGCGGGGCCCTGAGCCTGCGCTGGGAGGGGCAGGAACGGCGGCAGCTCACACTCCCGGGAGCCGCAGAGCCTGAGCGCGGCGAGGGAGGAGCCGGGGGACACACGGGGTCCTCTGCCCGCATGCATCCACTGCAGGAGCCCCCGGGGGGGCGCCTGGTTGCAGCCGGGGCAGGAGGGGCAGGGGGTGCGGCTGCTCCCCGCTAGCGGCGCCGCCACCTTTGCAGGGCTGCTGCCCCCCCTGCGCCGCACGGACTCCTCCATGGCTGGGGCTTGCCGCCCCCGCAAGCCGACGCTCTGGCTCTCCGGTGCCTCCGGAAGGCGGCTTCTCCCTGCCGAGCTGCTGCAGCGGCCCAAGCCCGGCAAAGCCAGTGAGTGGACTCGGGGCGGGGGCCACCAGGGTGGGGTGGGGAGGGCTCACGGGAAGGTTGTGCACCCTCCAGGGGAGTTCAGAGGGCAGGGAGGGGGGAACCTGGTCTGGGGAGCAGCCCCTGGGCACGGCTGGCCCCTGGCGTCTATAAAGGCTTGTTGGGATTTGCCCTTCAATGAACTGATCTGCGGGGGGGGCGCAAGGTGGAAGTTTTGCCTAGGGCGCAAAATATCCTTGCACCGGCCCTGTGGGGCTGGGAGTCAGGACTCCTGGGTTCTCGACTCTACCCCTGGGTTCAGGACCCCTTGTGTGCTGGCCTAAAACGAGCGGGACAAGCCCTACTCACAGTGTGACCCCATCTGGTTACAGCGGCCGGGATTGTCAGTGCCTGGCAGAGCCGCAGAGCTGGGGGCTGCACGTCCCCTCTAAGGCAGGACCCCGGTTTGCCCGGCCAAGCCCACACGTCCCCTGCCCGGCTGTGCTGTCTGCGGCGGGGACATTGCCAACAGATCGAGGGAAGTGATTATTCCCCTCTCTTTGGCACTAGGGAGGCCACATCTGGAGTATTGCGTCCAGTTTTGGGGCCCCCACTACAGAAGGGATGTGGACAAATTGGAGTGAGTCCAGCGGAGGGCAACAAAAATGATCAGGGGGCTGGAGCACATTACTTATGAGGAGAGACTGAGGGAACTGGGCTTATTTAGTTTGCTGAAGAGACGAGTGAGGGGGGATTTGATAGCAGCTTTCAACTACCTAAAGGGGGGTTCCAAAGAGGATGGAGCTCGGCTGTNCCGGCCCTGTGGGGCTGGGAGTCAGGACTCCTGGGTTCTCGACTCTACCCCTGGGTTCAGGACCCCTTGTGTGCTGGCCTAGAACGAGCGGGACAAGCCCTACTCACGGTGTGACCCCGTCTGGTTACAGCGGCCGGGATTGTCACTGCCTGGAAGAGCCGCAGAGCTGGGGGCTGCACGTCCCCTCTAAGGCAGGACCCCGGTTTGCCCGGCCGAGCCCGCACGCCCCCTGCCCGGCTGTGCTGTCTGCGGCGGGGACATTGCCAACAGATCGAGGGAAGTGATTATTCCCCTCTCTTTGGCACTAGGGAGGCCACATCTGGAGTATTGCGTCCAGTTTTGGGGCCCCCACTACAGAAGGGATGTGGACAAATTGGAGTGAGTCCAGCGGAGGGCAACAAAAATGATCAGGGGGCTGGAGCACATGACTTATGAGGAGAGACTGAGGGAACTGGGGTTATTTAGTCTGCTGAAAAGACGAGTGAGGGGGGATTTGATAGCAGCTTTCAACTACCTGAAGGGGGGTTCCACAGAGGATGGAGCTCGGCTGTTCTCAGTGGTGGCAGATGACAGAACAAGGAGCAATGGTCTCAAGTTGCAGTGGGGGAGGTCTAGGCTGGATATTAGGAAACACTATTTCACTAGGAGGGTGGTGAAGCACTGGAATGGGTTCCCTAGGGAGGTGGTGGAATCTCCTTCCTTAGAGGTTTTGAAGGCCCGGCTTGACAAAGCCCTGGCTGGGATGATTTCGTTGGGATTAGGTCCTGCTTTGAGCAGGGGTTGGACTAGGTGACCTCCTGAGGTCCCTTCCAACCCTGATATTCTCTGAGTCTATGATTCTATGAGCTGCACTGTGAGCTGGCGGGATGGTTCCCGACTCGGAGAGCCGTCCCCACCCGAGCGCGGAGCCAGCTAGCGCCTGAGAACAGAGTGCAGCCGCTCCGAGCGACAGGAGAGGCCGGGGGTCCGATCAGCGCCGAGCAGCAGCTGCCCTGACGGAGTTTAAGAACAAAATCAAATAAAACGAATGGACGATTTCAGCTACTGTGTCGTGTTCTCAGAATAGAATCCGTCCCGTGCTCTGTTCTGTCACATGGTGACATGCCCGGAGTCATTTATAAGCACCCGTTGCAGCCTGCGAGGAGTCTTGGAACAATTAGATATTTGATAACGAGCTCTTCAATCTCTCAGAGAAGGTCTAACATGATGCAATGGCTGGAAGATGAAGCTAGATACATTCAGAGGGGAAAGGGGCGGAGTTTTAACAGTGAGGATAACGAATCACTGGAATAGTTTACCGGGGGCAATTCTCCATCACTGGCAAGGTATAAATCACAATGGGACGTCTTTCAAAAGGATCCACTCTAGGGATTATTTGGGGGCCGTTCTCAGGCCCGTGTGACACAGGAGGTCAGACGACAATGGTCCCTTCTGTCTCAGAATCTCGGCGTCTAGTGCATATTATCTAATATGTTAAGCTCAGTTTACGGTTTTGTTTATTTACAAGGTAATCTGCTGTGAGCTGTTTGCTATCACTTATAACCTCTTAAAATCTATCTTTTTGTAGTTAATAAATTTATTTTATGTTTTAATCCAAACCAGTGTGCGTTTGACTAAGGTGTCTGGGGAAAATCTCCGCTTGGTTTCTACAAGTGTGCATGGTTCTCTTCACATTGAGGGAGAAGCGGACTGGGTATTAAACCCACCTACTGGCCAGATTTGACCAGGGCAGGACGGTTCGGCTCTGCAGTCCCAGGGTGGGAGGCTGGCGGTCAGAGATCCTGCAGGTCACTGCAGCTGGGTGTGTCCCGACCTGTGTGAGTGCTGGGGAAAGTGCAGCTCGAGGGCCTTGCAGCTTGTCACAGCAGTACAGTGCGAGAGGGAGCCCAGGCTGGTTGTCAGGGGGCTCAGCGGTACCCCAGTTCCAGGTGGTACCCCGAAGTGAACCCCTCACAGAAGGGTCTAGGTGCTGCTGGCCCTGGTCTGGGCCCCGTCCTCTCCCGTGCCCCCGTCCCATGCTCACACTGAGGGGCTGTGCTGAGCTCGCTATCTCTCAGTGAATCTAGGCCGCCCGGCGCTGTGACAGCTCAGCCTGGGGTCTGGCTGATAAACAGCCCCAGCCCGCAGCCCCGCGGTGCGATTCCCCGGCCCCGTCGGCCCGGAGCTCGGCCACAGACTGACCCAGTTATTGAAATGCTGAGCAGCATCTTCGCCTGCAGTACAGGGCCGGCGCGGGGCCAGTGACTGAGCTCAGGGCGACCTGCCAGCCACGCCCAGAGTTCAAGGGCTGCTTCTCTGTGTTAGGGGGTTAACCCATGGGACTCCCTGCCACTGGGTGCTAGAGGGGTTAACCCATGGAACTCCCTGCCACTGGGTACTAGAGGGGTTAGCACATGGGACTCTCTTCCAGTGGGCATTACCAGGATAACCTGCAGGACTCCCTGCAACTAGGTATTGGTGCTGTTTTTTTTTTTTTTTTTTTTTAACAGATGATGTTTTATTGTGAGGCTTGTGCAGACCACAGCTGCAGTGTGCGTGACAATACAAATACATTTCTCTGTCAGGGAAGGGGGCAAATAGCTAGGTCATAAATAAGGGAGGCTATTTCCTGTACCAGATTTGAATATTCTTCTCCCGCTTGATTTTCTTCTGTAGCTGCAGGATTCCATAGAGCAGTGCTTCGGCGGTAGGTGGGCAGCCTGGGACGTAGATGTCCACTGGCACAATGCGGTCGCAGCCCCTCACCACGGAATAGGAGTAGTGGTAGTAACCACCGCCATTAGCACAGCTTCCCATGGAGACCACATAGCGTGGTTCAGGCATCTGGTCATAAACCTTCCGAAGGGCTGTTAACAGGTGGGACCCTCTTCCACTGTGTATTAGTAGGTTAACTCATGTGACTCCATGCCCCTGGATTTTAGTAGGGTTAACCTGTAGGACTCCCTGCCACTAGCTATTAGTTGGGTTAACCTCGGAACTTCCTGTCACTGGATATTAGCAGGGTTAACTCGTGGGACTCCCTGCCCCTGGGAATTAGTTGGGTTACCCCATGAGTCTCACTAATGCCATGTACAGAGGTGATATCACAGCTCTGCTCCCCAATCCCCTGTCAGCACAGCCTGGGGGGGGCCTTCGCCCCTTTAGCTTTGGATTAAAAATGACCCAGATCACCAGACTCCCCTAAATTCAAAGGCCAGGTCATCCCACTTCTGAGACACCCTGCAGGGAGCGGGTGAGGGGCAGAGAGCAAAGATCCAGCCCCCCCTGGCCCATGCCTGGCTCCCAGGCAGGCTCAGGGGTTAATCGTTAACCAGGCATGTTCCAGTAACAGGCCGAGATCCTGGCTCTGGGGCTGCAAATCTGGGAATGCCCCACACGGGGGAGGCCAGGAGGGATGGGGAGGGGAGTGGGATCTAGTGGGGGTGGGGCTGGGAGTCAGGACTCCTGGGTTCTCTACCCCTGGCTTCAGGACCCCTTGTGTGCTGGCCTAGAACGAGCGGGACAAGCCCTACTCGCGGTGTGACCCCGTCTGGTTACAGCGGCCGGGATTGTCAGTGCCTGGCAGAGCCGCAGAGCTGGGGCCTGCACGTCCCCTCTAAGGCAGGACCCCGGTTTGCCTGGCCGAGCCCACACACCCCCTGCCCAGCTGTGCTGTCTGCGGCGGTGGCTGATCACATCCTGTCAGGATGTAAATCCAGCGCTCGCGGCTCCACTTTATTAGGTCAGGTCTCTGACAGCCTGCGAGGAAGGGAGATAAGGCCTGGGTTGCTCTGGGCTCCCCACCCCCACCAGCTCTGCTGGAGCCCCTCACTCCCGACCCGCAGCCCCCTGCTAGCTCAGCACTAAGCTTCCCCCACTGCCCTGACTGCTTCGCTTCAGCACCCAAGTTCATCTGAGTGCACGGGAGGCCGTTCTGGTGGCAGGAACAGGCTGGGGGGAGGAGTCCCAGAGGCAGGTGGGTTTTCGTGAATGGCCCCCGGTAAGAAGGCGAGAAATCCTGCAAACACACAAGAGAAGCACCTGAGTAAGGAACAGATCCCAGGAGTCCTGACTGCCCTGTCCTGATCCCTTACTCTAACCACCAGACCCCACTCCCCTCTCAGAGCCAGGTATTGAACCCAGGAGTCCTGGCTCCCAGCTGCCCTGCTCTAACCACTAGACCCCACTCCCCTCCCTAAGCTGGGGATAGAACCCAGGAGTCCTGACCCCCACATCTCTGCTTTGACCAGCAGGCCCTGCTCTCTCCAAAGCCGCAGCTCTCAGCCCCGTCTCCCTGGCCGTGGGGCTAGCCCAGCACGTGACGCTCAGCGGGGAGTTCCTCTGCCTGGCGGGGCCCCCGCGCTCCAGTCCCCTGCCGGCTGCGAGCAAAGACCATGAGGCTGGAGCTGGGCTCCCTGGTGCTGTGGATCCAGCTCCTCCCCTGGGGTCCAGGTTCCTTCACAGGTCAGTGACCTTCCTTCTCAGGGTGGGGGAGAACTGCACCCCCCATCCGGGGGTGGGGGAACAGGAGGTGGGTGTCTGCCACAGACCCCCCCGTGTGATCAGCGCAGGGGGGCTGGGAGCCAGGACGCCTGGGTTCTAGCCTCAGCTCTGGGAGGGGAGTGGAGTCTAGTGGTTAGAGCTGGGGGGGCTGGGAGCCAGGACTCCTGGGTTCTAGCCTCAGCTCTGGGAGGGGAGTGGAGTCTAGTGGTTAGAGCTGGGGGGGCTGAGAGCCAGGACTCCTGGGTTCTAGCCCCAGATCTGGGACAGGAGTGGGAGGTAGGGCGGGGGGTCAGGACCCCTGTGTTATTATCTCTTCTGAAATGTTTATTTCTCCTACTCTGGCCTGTCTGCACACAGAAGTTGTCCCACTGTAACGAATCTCTGTCCCGTTAGAGCGAGTCAGCCCGTCGTGATCTTTTTGTAGTTAATAAATTTAGGGGCGCAGACCGGGAAGACTCTACCCAAAGGGCAGGGAAAGAAGCAATCGTTTAGCGGCTCCCCAGGAGTGGGCAGCTTCTGCTCGGCAGATGGGGCGATGAGGGAGTCGCTCTGCTCCTTGGGGTGATCCTGCGTACGGGAACACGCAGCCCCCCTGCTCCCGGGGCAGGGAAGGAGCAAACTGGCAGGACACGATCTCTCCCCTCATGGTCCCAGCCCCTGTGGGCACCCTGGCCCGGCTTAGCTCTAGGTCCCTCTGTTGTGAACAGGCCAGTTAGCTGCAGAAACAGCCTCTGGCCAGCTAGAATGATCCCTTCCCCTGGGAAGCTGCCTGGTTAGTTGGGAAAGGGCAGGGACTGTCTCTAGCTGTGTCTGGGCAGCGCCCGTCGCAACGGGGCCCTGATCTGAGCTGGGGCAGGGTCTGTCTCTGGCTGTGTCTGGGCAGCGCCCGTCGCAACGGGGCCCTGATCTGAGCTGGGGCAGGGTCTGTCTCTGGCTGTGTCTGGGCAGCGCCCGTCGCAACGGGGCCCTGATCTGAGCTGGGGCAGGGTCTGTCTCTGGCTGTGTCTGGGCAGCGCCCGTCGCAACGGGGCCCTGATCTGAGCTGGGGCAGGGTCTGTCTCTGGCTGTGTCTGGGCAGCGCCCGTCGCAACGGGGCCCTGATCTGAGCTGGGGCAGGGTCTGTCTCTGGCTGTGTCTGGGCAGCGCCCGTCGCAACGGGGCCCTGATCTGAGCTGGGGCAGGGTCTGTCTCTGGCTGTGTCTGGGCAGCGCCCGTCGCAACGGGGCCCTGATCTGAGCTGGGGCAGGGTCTGTCTCTGGCTGTGTCTGGGCAGCGCCCGTCGCAACGGGGCCCTGATCTGAGCTGGGGCAGGGTCTGTCTCTGGCTGTGTCTGGGCAGCGCCCGTCGCAACGGGGCCCTGATCTGAGCTGGGGCAGGGTCTGTCTCTGGCTGTGTCTGGGCAGCGCCCGTCGCAACGGGGCCCTGATCTGAGCTGGGGCAGGGTCTGTCTCTGGCTGTGTCTGGGCAGCGCCCGTCGCAACGGGGCCCTGATCTGAGCTGGGGCAGGGTCTGTCTCTGGCTGTGTCTGGGTAGCGCCCGTCGCAACGGGGCCCTGATCTGAGCTGGGGCAGGGTCTGTCTCTGGCTGTGTCTGGGCAGCGCCCGTCGCAACGGGGCCCTGATCTGAGCTGGGGCAGGGTCTGTCTCTGGCTGTGTCTGGGCAGCGCCCG
>QXTE01000589.1:60809-95093 GCA_003942145.1 Platysternon megacephalum
TGCCCCCCTTCCTCCCTCCCCCCCACACCAGGGGCTCCCGTTCTCTCCCCTGCCAGGGGCTCTGTGTGCCTCCTACTTCTCCCTCTGCCACATTTGGGTCCCCCCCTCCCCTCATGCCAGGGGCTCTGTGCCCCCCATTTCCCTCTCCCCCATGTGAGGGGCTCTGTTTGTCATCCCCCCTTTTTCCTTCCCTCCATGCCAGGGGTTCTGTGTGCACTGTTTCCCCCCTCCCCGCCCCCATAGCAGGATCCTTGATTCTCCCCCCATGCCAGGCGCTTGCTCTATGCCCTCTTCTCCCCACATTTTTCCATCCCTCGATGTTTGTGACCCATGGGGGGACGCTGGGCACAGCTGAGCTGGGGGCGGGGGGGGCTGGCTGGCCACTCTGCAGTCAGTGCCAGAAGCCAGCTGTGCTGATCAGATGTCCCCAGTTTCCCCCCTTCTGTGTTTGCGATTTCCCCCCACAATCACCGCTGGAGCTGTGTAATGCACTGGTGCGTAGCCAGCGTGGCAATTAGCCCATTAGTGAGATCTGAGCCGTTCGGGTTTGAGTCTCGCTTTGCCTGCTCCCAATGGCCTCGTTACCTGGCTTGGCCTGACGCCAGCTTCCCTTGAACTAAACCGGATGAGTGTGAGACATGAGCACAAACATTTAATGTGTGTGGGCGGGGTGGGGGAGTTTCTGCTCTTTCTGCGTAAGAGCCTAGCAGGCAGCTGAGAGCCCTTGGCACAGAAATCCCTGCTCCCAGCTCACGTACGCAGCTAGGGAAGTGACACGGTGGGGAAACTGAGGCATGTGGTTAAGTGACTCACCCAAGGTGGCACGGAGACAGGGAGAGAACCCAGGAGTCCTGATTCCTAGCCCCCCTCCCCTGCCCCTTTGCTCTAACCCAGTGGGTCTCAAACTTTTGTACCGGTGACCCCTTTCACATAGGAAACCTATGAGTGTGACCTATGAGTGCAAACCTCCCTTATCAATTAACCCCCCGCACACATAATAACCTTGTGTCACAACCCCCAGTTTGAGAACCCCTGCTCTAACCCACTAGACCCCAGTCCCTTCCCAGAGCCAAGGATAGCACCCAGGAGTCCCACGAGGAAAATGCACTAATATCATGTTGCAGTGAGTCCCACAGAAACGCCCCACTAACATCTAGTGGCGGGGAGTTCCATAGGACCCTGCTATAGCCCCTCCCCATGCTTGTGTCTCTGCACAGATGCCAACTTCACCGTGGTGCAGTCTCCGTCCGAGGTGGGCGTCATCCGGGGAGACAACGCCACCCTGAACTGCACCTTCTCCCAGGGGCTGTCCCCAGAAAAGGGCGCCGTCTCCTGGTCCCAAGGCGGGCCGGGGGGAGAGGTCGCTGTGCCCTTGAGAGCCCGTTTCGCGCTGGCCTATCCCGACACCTTCCTGAGCAGAGGGGAAGGGACCCTGGCCATCACCAACGTCAGCCTGGAGGATGCTGGGAAATATGTCTGCCGGGTGCTGCTGTNGTGTGTGTGTGTTGCCCCCTGCTGGAGGGATGAGAACTGCTCTGTGTGTGTGTGTGTGTGTGTGTGCTGCCCCCTGCTGGAGGGGATGAGAACTTCTCTGTGTGTGTCTGTGCTGCCCCCTGCTGGAGGGATGAGAACTGCTCTGTGTGTCTGTGCTGCCCCCTGCTGGAGGGATGAGAACTGCTCTGTGTGTGTGTGCTGCCCCCTGCTGGAGGGGATGAGAACTTCTCTGTGTGTGTCTGTGCTGCCCCCTGCTGGACGGGATGAGAACTGCTCTCTCTCTGTGTGTGTGCTACCCCCTGCTGGAGGGGATGAGAACAGAACTGCTCTGTGTGTGTGTGTCTCTGCTGCCCTGTGCTGGAGGGGATGAGAACTGCTCTGTGTGTGTGCTGCCCCCTGCTGGAGGGGATGAGAACTGCTCTGTGTGTGTGTGCTGCCCCCTGCTGGAGGGATGAGAACTGCTCTGTGTGTGTGTGCTGCCCCCTGCTGGAGGAGATGAGAACTGCTCCAGGCATGTGAGATTAGAGCCAGCCAGTCCCCAGCCCTGGGGCCAGGTTGAAGCTGGCGCCCCCTACTGGGGAAAGGCCCCGTGTCCCATTCCACTCTTACAATGTCTTTATGACTCTTTCCCAAGATGTGTCAGTTTGATTAGTTTTCTCCCACTCTGTCGGTCTGTCTCCCCCTCCCCCATCTGTCTGTCCCATTCCACCCCAGCCCGACCCTCCCACCCAGTTATTTTCCTTCAGTTCCACCCGAAGCCGGAGTCGAAATGGACCCTGGTTTGCAGAACCGCTGGTTTCTACCCCCCACCTGCCCGGCTCGCCTGGTACCAAGGGAGTGTCCGTCTGCCCCCAACCCAGCCACTGCAGGAGAGTGGGGACCCGACCGGACCCCTCCAGGCTTCCACCACCCTGGACTTACCCTCATCGGGGCCAAGAGCCACCTACACCTGTCAGGTGGAGCACCCGTCCCTGCAGAATCCCCTCAGCACTGACTACACCTATGGTGAGTAGGGGGAGACCAAATCCTCTCATGTAGTGGGGAGTCCTGCAGGCTGGTCCCACTCACTTCCAGTGGCAGGGAGTCCCACAGGTTGCCCCTGCTTGTGTCCAGTGGTGGGGAGTCCCACGGGCTGGCCCTGCTCACGTCCAGTGGCAGGGAGTCCCATGGGCTGACCCCTCTTGTGTCCAGTGGCGGAGAGTCCCGCAGGGCAAGGGAACGATGGTGGTGATGGGGAAAGGTTTGGGGAGGATTTGAGGCTGCTGGCTAGATGCAGAGCATCTCACAGAGTGACAGGCCGGAGCGTTTGCCTCAGGAGGGGCTGCAGGGCTGGTGGGTACCAGCAGGCGAGGGGAAGGTGCTGGGCATCAGCCCCATGTGCTCGGTACAGCTCATCTGCCTGGGGAGAGACCTGCAAGCCCTGGGCTCCGCAGGGACACCGGGAGCCTCCGGGGGATCCGGATGTCCCCTGCATCCTTAACTCTGGGGCTTTCCCCTTCCAGACCCGCAGCGCCAGGACCCCCCCTCCCTGATCGCTGGCCTCAACCTCCTGAAAATAGCCCTATTGGGGGTGCTCAGCCTGGGCATGGGGCTGGCTGGTAAGAGACTCCTACCCCCACGGCCCCCTGGGCCCCTTCAAACTCTGTAGGGTAAATGCCAAAGGGCATCGGACCCCAAAGGGAGGGACGGGAAGGGAGACCCTAGCTGGGCAGGGACTGGGACACGGGCCTTTCCCCTCTAGGGGGCGCTGGCTCTGATCCGGCCCTAGGGCGGGAGACTGGGACACGGGGTCTTTCCCCACTATGGGGCGCCGGCTCTGATCCGGCCCTAGGGCGGGAGACTGGGACACGGGGCCTTCCCCCTCTAGGGGGCGCTGGCTCTGATCCGGCCCTAGGGCGGGGGACTGGGACACGGGGCCTTTCCCCGCTATGGGGCGCTGGCTCTGATCCAGCCCTAGGGCGGGGGACTGGGACACGGGGCCTTTCCCCGCTATGGGGCGCCGTCGCTGTCTCTCACATGCACCCAAAACAAGGCTCCCTGTGGTGGGTCTCTGGGGCGACTGAGGCAGGAGCCCCTCCCAGGGGGTTAGATGCCGGGGGCCAGACACAGAGATGGGAGGGTCCGCTGCAGACCTGCTGGACTCCTAGCCGCGCTCACGCCCCCTTTCTTCCTGGTCCTTCCTTCTAGCCTGTCTGAGGCCCGGCCTAGGGCCACGCCGCCCGCTCCAGGGGGGTGAGGCCCTGTCACAGAAGGAACCGGTCCAGTCAGTGCTGGGATTCACCACCAGAGGGCGCCTTTCCATGGGCTCCCCATCACCAGGAGCTGCACCGGCTGCTTGGATTCAGGGGGGCTCGGGCAATAGAAGGAACTGAGACTCAGAGAGGGGGAAAGGACTTGGCCTGGGTCATGCAGATGGGGAGAGAACCCAGGAGTCCTGGCTCCCCTCCCCCGCTCTAACCACCAGACCCCACTCCCCTCCCAGAGCTGAGCGAGAACCCAGGAGTCCTGGCTCCCAGCCCCTCCACTCTCAGCACTAGACTCCCCTCCCCTCCCCTCCCTGAGAGAGAACCCAGGAGTCCTGGCTCCCAGCCCCTCCACTCTCGCTCTAACCATTAGACTCCCCTCCGATCCCTGAGAGACAACCCAGGAGTCCTGGCTCCCAGCCACTCCATGCCCGCTCTAACCACCAGACCCCACTCCCCTCCCAGAGCTGAGCGAGAACCCAGGAGTCCGGGCTCCCAGCCTTCCCACCGCGCTAACCACTAGACCCCCACACCTCTCCTGGAGCCAGGGATAGAACCCAGGAGTCCTGGCTTCCAGCCCCCCTGTGACTCACAGGGAGCCAAGGATGAGGCTGAGGGTGAACGACTGGGGGGGTGGCAGGCGGGGGGTGGGGGGTCAGGGGGAGAGTGATGACTCAGGCAGAGTGGATGAGGGTGCCCCCTAGAGGTTCAGTTCCTCCCACCCTCACCCCCACTGCCCCGGCTCTGGCCCGCCATGTGCCCAGGCTGAGCTGTGCCCACCTCTGATCAGTGTCCGCGCTGCGGATGGCACATTCCTGGCAGCCTTCGCATTCCCGCTGCAGCCAGAGCTCCTCCTTCCGCACTGCGGCCAGCCAGCTGTCCCTTGCCCGTGTGCTGCTTAGCATCCCACCGCCTGACAGCCCCGGGAATCCCAGCGCGTACCGCTTCCCTGGCACGGTCTGCAGGAATCAGGACATGAACCCTGGCGTCCTGGCCAAGTGCCATCTCACAACCCCCTGCAGCATGGCCGTGCGGCTCTTCCCCAGCTGCCCCGCCCCAGAGGTGGCACACCATCTCTGTTGTGTCGGCTGTTAAACATATCAGGGGATAATAGCCTACTACTCCTGCCAGCTGATGAGGTGACTCCTTTAGCTCTCCATAATGGGATAACAGCCTACTCCTGCAGCCTTCCTACAGTGGCTCTCGCAGCAGAGCGCTGTGGGGCCTGTACTGATGTCTAAACTGTTCCGCCCTCTTCTGCACCAGTGGAGATGGCAGCAACTGTTAATAAAGCCCTTATCAGATGAAAGAAGCCGAACACAGCCCTGCTCCCCTTGTGCCCTCCCGGCAGTCGGGTTTCAGTGCCGCGCTCTTATCTAAACCCTCGAGGTTGCCTGGTTCTCCAGATAGATTAATCTCCAAACAGCCCTTAGCACGGAAATCAGAGGTTGTGCCACTTCCTCTCAGCTGGAAGGAGACATAAATTCAAATACTGGGCCAGATCCCCAGCTGGTGACAAATCAGTGTCCATGTGGCTGATTGGCACCAGAGATCTGTCCCCATTGACCCCGATGGAGCTACGGCCCTGTGACGAAGTTGGGGATTTTTGTAGTGTTTTACATGAATAGCGTGTGCGTGCCTCAGTTTCCCTGTGTGCTGCATGTTTAGCAAGGTGGTGGGAGAGGGTTTGTTGTTGCAGAGGACCAGGTGTGACCTCGCCTAGCGGCCGGGACCCACAGACAATGGCCTGGAGGTGGGGAACTCTAACAACTGGTGACCTGGAGACTAGAGGCCCACCCCAGCTTGGCTGTCAGCTGGTTCTGGCCCGTGGGAGGACAATGGGCTGCGGAGAGAGGACCCCAGTGACCTGACCAGCCAGTTCCAGCCAGAAGGGAACAAAGACCAGAAGAGAGAGGGCCCCAGTGACCTGTTTACCTGGACAGAAGACAAAGGACAGGGGAGGAGCTGTTGGGGCCGGTGATATCGGATGCCCAGCTGGAAAGCGCAGGGACTGGAGAGAGAGCAGGCAGAGCCCACCTGGATGCAGGAGAGACTTAGATGTGCTGTGCTGAGGGAGGCCAGGCCTGAGGGCTCTAAGAGTTTCCTGTGCTGGGTTCAGATGCTCAATAAACCTCCTGTGTTACGCTGGCTGAGAGTCGCTCCGGGCTAGAGAACAGGGGGGCATTATTCCCTCTGGGAGTGGAGGTCCCGGGGGTTCAGAGCGAGGGGACTCCCTGAGGGGGCCCACGGGGAGAGACAGACGTGCTAAGGCTCAGAGAGGTGCAGTTCCAGGAGGCCGAGGGACTTAACCCCCGAGAGAGAGTGGACCCCCGAGAAGGGCTGTCGCACTGAAGGGGGTTTCCCCCCAGGGACCGTACGGGGCCAAGAATGGGCACGACCTCGGAGTCCGTGACAGGCCCATTGACCCCAGCTGGGGGTCTGGCCCTCAAGCTATAGCATCTTTCTGCCTAAAGGAGTCGAGTCCAGTTTACTAACTGTAGTGCATGGAAATGGTGTGATCTAGTGATTAGTGGAGAGGGGGCTGGCAGTCAGGACTCCTGGGTTCCATTCCTGTGTCAATGTGGGCAATGCTCTGTGCCTCAGTTTCCCCTCTGTACACTAACAAGATTTCCCATATATTGCGGAGCTGCCAGTCATTGCTTGTTTCAAAGCCCTTTCGCACTCAGGGTGGAGGGTTTATTCCTGTCTGCCAGCCAGGTACATGGAGTGCTTTGCAAACATTAGCTAATTAAATGTTATTATTGTTCCGGGGGCTGGATAAATATAATTCTCCACGTTGTACAGGGGGAGAAAAATGAGGCATAGATATGGGATAAGATACAGGCGACCAAGGGCAGAGCTAGGAAGAGAACCCAGGTGACCTGACTCCCAGCCCCCGTTCTAACCACTAGACTCTGCACCTCTCCCAGAGCTGGATAGAACCCAGGAGTCCTGATTCCCAGCCCCTCCTCATGCTAACCGGTCCCGTTTGTAGGTGGATAGACCATTATCTCTCTCTGCCCCATTCACACACTCCATTATCTCCTCGATAACCAGACCATGTCACATTCTCCAGGATAGAAACCAGTGGCCCCTGATTGACTCCAAACCTCTTGCTTCAATGCCCTGCGTCGGCCGCTTTAATTAGCTTCTCCTTGCCATGATTACAGAGCCTAATGGGGCACCTTTGGCTGGACACCTACCCACAGATGGGGACAAATCCGGGGGGGTAGCAGCAAAATGGATGATCAAAGTCTGAGATGAGGCCACCAGTGGGATGCATTTCCACAAGAGCCCACCAGGGGGTGGTGGAGGTGCCTGAGGCGTTGCAGTACCCAGCGACTCCGCCAGAGGGAGGCGTTGCAGTCTCACACTGCACAAAGCCATGCCACGCACTGCCAGCGGGACGCCTCCCACCGCTGCCATCCATGAGAGCCAGCGCTCTCTGTCGCCCCCTCTTGCTGTGGAGGTGCACTGCGGGCGGGCGCCATCTCGCCGGCCCAGAGAACAGCCTACGACTGCCGCCGCCCGCCGCAGCGCTGCCTTGCGGCAGGAGGCAGAGGTGTGTGTTTTGGTACCGAGGTGGAGGGTTTGAGTCCCAGCAGAGGAGCCGTGAGAGGAAGGCCGTGTTGCTAATAATCGCAACAGGAAGGCACCCGATTTGTCCCAGGATGATGATGTCCCAGTAGCCGGCTTTTTCGTCCCTAAATCCCACAATGCTTTACAGGTCAGTGCCATTATCCCCACTGTACAGCGGGGGAAACTGAGGCACAGAGTGAGGCAGTGACTTGCCTGGGGTCACGCAGCAGGCCACGAGACCTGGGCTCTGTCTGCTCAGCCTCGCAGGGCAGGGATTCCTTCGACACGGTGAACGGCAGAGGCCTTTGATGCAGAAGGGACTGGGGTATGGGACCCAGACATGGCTCAGCGGCGGGTTCCAGTCCTGACCTGAGCGTGTCATGAGGTTGGGGCTTTCCAGCTTGGTCCTGGCCCCAGAGAGGGGATCCTGAGCAGGTTGGGGGGGAGGGCGGCTCTGGGAAGATGTGGATCTGGGAAGAGGACCCAGGAGTCCTGACTCCCAACCCCATGCTCCAACCCCCTGTACCCCAGCACCAGGGATAGAACCCAGGAGTCCTGCCTTCCTAACCCACTGGACTGCCCCACAGTCGAGTCAGTCTCTGGGGGCCGGGGGTGGGTGACTGCTGGGATCACAGCTTGGAGCAGCAAACCTGGCCGCCCCCAAGGCCTCTGCATTGCTCCTGGGGCTGCCCCGGTGTCAGCTTCTTCGTTCGGCGATAGAAGAACTTCCTGGCCAAGGGGGGCAGGGAGCAGACGCCCCAGAGCCGGGCCAGGAACCTGCGGCAGGAGTGCTGGACGGCGGAGGAGGAGAAGTAGAAGATGATGGGATCCAGGCTGGCGTTGAAGGTGCTCAAGAGCAGGGCCTTGTCCCTCCAGGCCGGGTTGGCCCGCTGGACGAAGCCCACCACGTGGGAGAGGTTGTAGGGCGTGAAGCAGACGATGAAGACGGCCAGGGTGGCTGCCACCAAGCCCACGGCCCGCTGCTTCTTCCCCCGGCGGATGTGGGGCGAGGAGACCACCACCCACACGAAGCCGCAGTAGCAGAAGGAGGTGAGCAAGGAGGGCACCAGGAAGAGGACGATGCCCAGCTCCAGGCGCACGGGGAGCAGCACCCGCAGCTGGCTGGGGCCGAAGTCATCGTAGCAGAGGTCCCTGGAGGAGAAGGAGGAGGCGCTGGTGGCGTTGGCCGGCCCGCCGCCTGGCTGCAGCTCGGTCACGTAGACGATGCTGCAGTGGGCCAAGGAGCAGAGCCACAGGCCCAGGCTGGCCAGGGCGGCGTAGGCCGGGCGGCGACGCAGCTTGTAGTGGATGGGGTAGGCCGCGGCCAGGTAGCGCTCCACGCTGACGGCCGTCAGGAAGAGGGTGCTGGAGTAGATGGTGGTGAAGTAGAAGAGGCCGCTGAGGGGGCAGAGGAAGGCGGGCAGCGGCCAGCGCCCGGCCCCGGCCTCGGCCACCTTGAAGGGCAGGAAGGCCAGGAAGCAGAGGTCGGAGAGGGTGAGGTTGAGCAGGAGGATGCAGTTGGGGGTGGCCTTGTGCCGCAGCTTGCGGATGAGGGCGTGCAGGGCCAGCAGGTTGGTGGGGAAGCCGGTCAGGATGGTCAGCAGGTAGATGGAGAGGTACAGGGCGCGCTCCTCGGGCTGCGGGGCCATGCTGGGGGCATCGCACCTGGGGAGAGAGCGGGGACAGGGTCAGCGTGGGACCTGGGGCCTTTCCCCTCTCGGGGGCGCCGGCTCAGTGGGGGCAGGGAACGGGACCTGGGGCCTTTCCCCTCTCGGGGGCGCCGGCTCAGTGGGGGCAGGGAACGGGACCTGGGGCCTTTCCCCTCTCGGGGGCGCCGGCTCAGTGGGGGCAGGGAACGGGACCTGGGGCCTTTCCCCTCTCGGGGGCGCCGGCTCAGTGGGGGCAGGGAACGGGACCTGGGGCCTTTCCCCTCTCGGGGGCGCCGGCTCAGTGGGGGCAGGGAACGGGACCTGGGGCCTTTCCCCTCTCGGGGGCGCCGGCTCAGTGGGGGCAGGGAACGGGACCTGGGGCCTTTCCCCTCTCGGGGGCGCCGGCTCAGTGGGGGCAGGGAACGGGACCTGGGGCCTTTCCCCTCTCGGGGGCGCCGGCTCAGTGGGGGCAGGGAACGGGACCTGGGGCCTTTCCCCTCTCGGGGGCGCCGGCTCAGTGGGGGCAGGGAACGGGACCTGGGGCCTTTCCCCTCTCGGGGGCGCCGGCTCAGTGGGGGCAGGGAACGGGACCTGGGGCCTTTCCCCTCTCGGGGGCGCCGGCTCAGTGGGGGCAGGGAACGGGACCTGGGGCCTTTCCCCTCTCGGGGGCTCCGGCTCAGTGGGGGCAGGGAACGGGACCTGGGGCCTTTCCCCTCTCGGGGGCGCCGGCTCAGTGGGGGCAGGGAACGGGACCAGTGGTTAGAGCAGGGAGCTAGGAGCCAGGACTCCTGGGTTCTATCCCCAGCTCTGGGAGGGGAGCAGGGTCTAGTGGTTAGAGCAGGGAGCTAGGAGCCAGGACTCCTGGGTTCTATCCCCAGCTCTGGGAGGGGAGCAGGGTCTAGTGGTTAGAGCAGGGAGCTAGGAGCCAGGACTCCTGGGTTCTATCCCCAGCTCTGGGAGGGGAGCAGGGTCTAGTGGTTAGAGCAGGGAGCTAGGAGCCAGGACTCCTGGGTTCTATCCCCAGCTCTGGGAGGGGAGCAGGGTCTAGTGGTTAGAGCAGGGAGCTAGGAGCCAGGACTCCTGGGTTCTGTCCCTGACGGTGAGAGAATACAGGTCAGAGCTGGGGACATCAGGAGCTCTCGAGTGTCTCGAGCAAATTGTCTCCCAAGAGACAGACAGCGAATCAGTTACAAGGTGTCTCTTCCCCCGCATAATAACAGCCTAACTCAATGCAGGGGCTTGGCTCATCTTTCCAGGATAGTGCCTGAGTCACTCACAGCTGCAGTTCCCGTGACGGGCCTGGGGGCTTAATTCTCCTCCCGTGGGCGCTCTCCTGCTGCATTAACTACACTAGCTCTCCCCTGGCAGTCAGAGCTGGCCCCAATGTGGCGCTAGGGGGCGCTGTGCTGCAGGGGGCGGGGCGGGGTGGGGTCTCTCCCCTGGCAGTCAGGGCTGCCCCAATGCCCCAGAGCGGCGCTAGGGGGCGCTGTGAGGCTGGGCAGCCCAGGTCATGTGTGTTCATGGCTCATCTGTGTTCTTTGAAGCCGGCGCATTTGCATGCCCCGGATGGGCCTGGCCATCTCTCCTCTCCCTTATCTGTCAGACAGTCGAGCGCAGCGGCTGAGAACGTGGGAACCGCGGCAATGCAAGATCCCCCCAGCCCTGCCTGCAAACTGCGGGCCAACAACCCCACACTTTCCCACGGCCCTTCCTCCGCTAGGAGATGATGCGGCAGCTGAACGGCGCTCTGCCCAGTGGAACGCCCCAGGCCTCCCTCCCGAAGGGCTGGGGGAGAGGACACGGCGCCTCTAGCTAGGCGAATAAACAGGCTAACCCGGCCCTTGGGAGCCAGGACTCCTGGGTTCTATCTCGGTTCTGGGAGGGGAGTGAGGTCTAGTGGTTAAAGTGTCAAGAGGGTGGGCAGGTGGAGTGAGGACTCCTGGGTTCTGTTCCCAGCTCTGCCCTATACTCCCCGTGTAACCTTGAGCAAGTCACTTTGTGCCTCAGTTTCCCCCAGTCTATAAAAGGGAGGCAGGCCCTCTCTGCCTGAGGGGCAGGCCAAGTACCATCATCAGCTCGTAACGGCATCATTAAGGTTGAACAAAGCTCCTGTTTTAGCAATGGAGCCTCCAAAATGCCCTAAAACCCGCAGGTCAGTGGTGCCAACCTGGGGTCAGGTGGAGCCCTCATGGAATAAAGGTCCTGCTTTGAGCAGGGGGTTGGACTAGATACCTCCTGAGGTCCCTTCCAACCCTGATAGTCTATGATTCTATGATTCCATGGTTCTCTCTCTCTTTGCTCTTATCAGGGGGAATAAATCTTCCCTCTTTTCACCCCAGCCCCCAATCTCTGCTCACGGCCCCCCAATGCCAAGCCCACCTGCTGCTACTCCAGAGCAGCTCCGTTCTGAGCTGGCGCTTCCTTCGGAAATCAGTGGGGATCAAATAATGCATTTGCTTTACCCTGGCTCCAGAAATGGGGCATGGGGCCTTTCCCCCCTAGGGGGCGCTGGTTCCGATCCAGACCCAGGGCCGGGAACTGGCTGGCTCAGGGACTGGGACACGGGGCCTTTCTCCCCTAGGGGGCGCTGGTTCCGATCCAGACCCAGGGCCGCGGACTGGCTGGCTCAGGGACTGGGACACAGGGCCTTTCCCCACTAGAGGGCGCTGGTTCCGATCCAGACCCAGGGCCGGGGACTGGCTGGCTCAGGGACTGGGACACGGGGCCTTTCCCCCCTAGAGGGCACTGTTTCTGATCTGGACCCAGGGCAGGGGACTGGCTAGCTCAGGAGGGTGGGGAATGGGACCTTTCCCCTTTAGGGGGCACCAGCTCTGATCCAGACCCACGGTGGGGGACTGGCTGGCTGAGGGCACAAGGACTGGGACACGGGGCCTTTCCTCCCTAGAGGGTGCTGGTTCTGAGCTAGACCCAGGGCGGGGGACTGGCTAGCTCAGAGAGGCAGGGAATGGGACGTGGGACCTTTCCCTCTAGGGGACGCCAGCTCCCATCTGGCCCCAGGGCAGGGGACTGGCTGGCTCATGGGTGGCAGGGAATGGGACACTGGGCCTTTCCCCTCTAGAGGGCACCAACTCCATACTGTACCCACATCGCCTCATGCAACAACTCCCTGGCCACAGGCCGTCAGCAGAGCTCGAACCCTGGGCCTCTAGATCAACAGCCCAGCCCACGTGAGCTAAGAGAGTCGCTCCGTTACCTGGCAGATATAGTAGGCTAGTATCCCCTTACGTCTTCCAGCCCTAGAGGAGGTTGCACTGTAGATCCAGGAACTGGCGGCCCCAGCCCAGCCGCTAATGGCTGGCACCTGCTTAGAGGACGACTTAGGGCATGTCTGCACCCGGTGTGCAATCGCAGTGTAGACACACTCAGTCACGGGGCCTTGTCTAGCCATTAGGAAGGTGACGAGATGCTCGGCTCAGGATGGGAGGTACATGCCCAGCCCCAGCAGGCCAATGAGTGGCAGCGTGCAGGGGATCTGGGCACGGCTGAGGGGGTGTGGGGAGCCCAGGGCTGGGTTGCCAGGAGGCTGCGGGTCGGGATTGAGGGGCACCGGCAGAGCTGCGGTGCATGCAGAGCTAGCTAGTGAAAACAGCAGCTGGACAGGCTGATGGATGGATCTAATGAGGGGAGATTAGCTGCTGGCGTGGGAGGGCTTTTCTCATCATCCTGATCAGGGGAATCTAAGTAGGAAACCCAATTTCCCTTCCCTCGAATGGGTGGGGGCTCTGACGGCCTGGGGGAGCTACTGGTCGGTGGAGCAGGCTTCACAGCTGCTGGCGTCTGGTGTGAACCACGCAGGGGAACTTCACTTCCCAGCCCCACCTGTTCTGACCCCCTAGATCCCCACTCCCCTCCCAGAGCCAGGGAGAGAAGCCAGGAGTCCTGGCTCCCAGCCCCCACCACTGCTCTAACCACTAGGCCCCACTGGCTTTAAACTACCAGGAAGAAATGCCGGCTAGTGCCCAGGGCTCTGGGCCGCAGTCACTCTCTGCTGGGAGGGGAGATCCCCACTCCCCTCCCAGAGCCAGACCCTCTGCTCAGCTCAGCACCTCAGAGCCTAAATGTACCTGCACTGCCCTTTCCCCCCCACCCCCCACCCCATGTGGACCTGGCCCAATGCCCCTCACCTGGTGAGGGGACCCTGGGAAAATGGGGGTTACAGCCCCCCACAAACCACCGAACCCAGATCTGCTCTGCCCCAGCCTGCCCTGCGGTGACGGGGAAAAGCTTTCGGGTACTACTGAGGCAGCAGCTGATCAGATTTGGTGACAAGACACTGAGATGCAGCCGCCTCTGGGGTGGGGCAGCCGGGGGACAGCCACACAGCAACGCCACATGGGTACGGCTCACCCGGTGCAGTGGAATTGGATCAACATTGATACCTGGGTTCTGTGCCCAGCTCTAGGAGGGGAGTGGGGTCTAGTGGTTAGAACAGGGGGGTACTGGGAGCCAGGACTCCTGGGTTCTATCCCCAGGTGTGGAGTTTAGTGGTTAGAGCAGGGGGAGCTGGGAGTCAGGACTCCTGGGTTCTATCCCCAGGTGTGGAGTTTAGTGGTTAGAGCAGGGGGGGCTGGGAGTCAGGACTCCTGGGTTCTATCCCCAGGTGTGGAGTTTAGTGGTTAGGGCAGGGGGAGCTGGGAGTCAGGACGCCTGGGTTCTATCCCCAGGTGTGGAGTTTAGTGGTTAGGGCAGGGGGAGCTGGGAGTCAGGACGCCTGGGTTCTATCCCCAGGTGTGGAGTTTAGTGGTTAGAGCAGCGGGGGCTGGGAGTCAGGACTCCTGGGTTCTATCCCCAGCTCTTTTGTTGTATTGGACGCAGCCGTAGTTGCCAAATATCCAAATAAAGCCACCAGTACAAGTGGGACCGGGAGTTCTCTCTGCCAGTCCCAGCCATTAGACTCCCCCTGCACTCCCAGAGCTGGGGACAGAACCCCGATGTCCTGGCTCCGCATTTCTCTCTCTGGGTTTGGGCTGGATCTTCATTGTACTCAGGCGTCTCTAACATCCAGGGGTGTCTGATCTCTCAGCCCTTTGTCCCTCCCCAGTCACCCAGTGACTCCGCCCGGCGTCGGCGCTAATGGTGCGGGGATGGCCAATCTGCTGGTTGTGTGACGTTAAAGCCAAACAGCACTTCCCAATTTCCAGGAATGGATCTAAAGGCTGCTAGGAGCCAATGTGCAGAAAAATAAGAAAATCACAATAAACATCCTTCCCTAAGGGCTTTGGAGAGCTGGAGTCTGGGGCAGAAAAGCAGCCGGTGTTTACACAACATGCTAAAGGCTGAAAGAAAGAAACAGATTTGGCACACAGCAAATCATTAACCCATGGGACTCCCCACCACTGGGTGCAGGCAGGGTTAAGGATCCAGGCCCTGCTAGGAGAGAGAGTCCCTGGCCCGGGGGAGATCAGGGCCCCGCTATGCCAGGCACTGCCCAGGCGCACGGCTAGAGACAGTCCTTAGTGAAGCAAACTCGTGCCAGGGGTGTGAAGTGGGGTGTGTTGGCTTTCGCCCAACACACTTTTGCTGCTCTCTGAAAGGCAGGTGTGCGCACACACATCATAGTCACACCAAAGGATCGGTGCCCGCACACACAGACCCAGAGCAGGGGTCCCCTCCAGCAGGGATCCCCCGCGAGCAGCGATCTCAGGGGTCCCGCGATCACACACACACACAGAGCACGGCACGCCCCGATCTGTTTCAAGGTCGTACTCCAGGAGGACGGCCGACAGGCCCTTCGGCATCTGGAGCCCTCGGCCGTAGGGGATGCCGGGAGATGGGGTCACGGGCAGGCTCATTGGCACGAACCGGAGCAGGACTCATGGCTTTGTCCACTCCTGCTTCTGTACATCCTGGCTCGGGGCGGGGTGGGATCGCACATCCCCCAGAGCTATAAGGATTGCCTGAAACCCCCTGCTCTCACTCCTAGATCTCACAGCCCTCCCAGAGCTGGGGATAGAACACAGGAGTCCTGACTCCCAGCCTCCCCTGCTCTAACCACTAGACCCCACTCCCCTCCCAGAGCCAGGTATAGACCCCAGGAATCCTGGCTCTGTCGTCCGTCCCCCCCCCGCTCTAACCACTAGACCCCACTCACCTCCCAGAGTTGGGGTAGACCCCAAGAGTCCTGGCTGCCAGCCCCCTGCTCTAACCACTGGATCCCACTGCTCTCCCCAGCCCAGGGCCATGCTGACATGCATCTCTTGCCCACAGGGAGGCGTTTGTGTGATGCAGAGGGAACAGATCGATCCCATTCACGGTTCCTCAGCACGGGGCCCCGGGGTCGCTGGCATGGACAGCAGTAAACAGGTGCAGCCTGGTGTTGCTGGGAAGCCAGAAAGTTTTCTGCAGTAGGTAAACAGAGAATGTTCCAGCCCTGGCGTGCTGGAGCAGGGGACAGGCCACCTTCCACCTCTAGGGGGCATTGGCTCCCATCTGGCCCCAGAGTGGGGGACTGGCTGGCTCTGGGGACAGGGCATGGGATCTGGGGTCTTTCCCCTCTAGACCACACTCCCAATACACAGCTAGGAATGGAAACCAGGAGTCCTAAAGAAAGATTGACTTGAAACATCCACCTTCCTGGGTTGGATCCCCAGTTCCGGGAGAAGAGAGGGGTCTCATGGGTTAGAGCGGGGGGCTGGGAGCCAGGACTCCTGGGTTCTATTCTGGGCACTGCCATGTGGACAATTAATTGCTTTACACCGGGAACCATGGAGCTGGTATGAGACTGGAACATCTGCCTGTCTATCCATCCAGCCATGCACACCTATCTGGCCATCCTTCGCTCTGTCCCCCAATGTGTTCCTTTAGCCCTTTCTATGCACCTTTCCTCTCTCTGCCCTATGCTGTTTGCTCACAGGTCTCAGGCTGGGACGGAAATCACCGGGTCAAGTCAAATCTCAGACGTTGATNTGGGGACAGGGCATGGGATCTGGGGTCTTTCCCCTCTAGACCACACTCCCAATACACAGCTAGGAATGGAAACCAGGAGTCCTAAAGAAAGATTGACTTGAAACATCCACCTTCCTGGGTTGGATCCCCAGTTCCGGGAGAAGAGAGGGGTCTCATGGGTTAGAGCGGGGGGCTGGGAGCCAGGACTCCTGGGTTCTATTCTGGGCACTGCCATGTGGACAATTAATTGCTTTACACCGGGAACCATGGAGCTGGTATGAGACTGGAACATCTGCCTGTCTATCCATCCAGCCATGCACACCTATCTGGCCATCCTTCGCTGTGTTCCTTTAGCCCTTTCTATGCACCTTTCCTCTCTCTGCCCTATGCTGTTTGCTCACAGGTCTCAGGCTGGGACGGGGCATCACACTGAAATCACCGGGTCAAGTCAAATCTCAGCCGTTGATTAGATAGATAGATAGATAGATAGATAGACAGAGGGGGTGTCTGGGGATGGATAGGGGGTGTCTGGGGATAGTTTATGGAGAGGGATGGATAGATAGGTGGGGAGATGGAGGCATGGGGGGGATGGGGGATGAAGGGATGGGGAGATGGAGGGGTGTAGAGGGATGGATGGGGAGATGGAGGGGCGTGGGGGAGATGGAGGCATGGGGGGATAGAGGATTGAAGGGGGATGAAGTGATGAGGAGATGGAGGGGTGTGGATGGATGGATGGGGAAGCGGGGAGATGGAGGCATGTGGGGGGGATGAAGGGATGAGGAGATGGAGGGGTGTAGAGGGACGGATGGGGAAGCGGGGAGATGGAGGCGTGTGTGGGGGATGAAGGGATGAGGAGATGGAGGGGTGTAGAGGGATGGATGGGGAAGCGGGGAGATGGAGGCGTGTGGGAGGATGAAGGGATGAGGAGATGGAGGGGTGTAGAGGGATGGGAGGGAGAGATGAAGGGGTGTGAGGGGGATGGATGGATGGAGGTTGGAGGGGGATGGAGGGATGGGGACTTAGCTGGGTACAGGGGAAGAGGGTGCAGGTGGAGGGTGGATGGGGACCGAGGGCAGTGCAAGGCTGTATGGGGCTGGGGGGGGAGGATGGAGGGTGTAAGAGGACACAGAGAGATGGATAGGTGGAGGGGGGGGCAATAGATGAAGGGGTTGGTGATGGGTGGAAGGGTGGGGGCTATAGTGGTGAATGGATATGGGGGGATGGACAGAGGGGTGGCTAGGGGACTAGATCAAGGAAGGGAGGGATGGGAGCTATGGGGGAGCGTGGGGATGGATGGAGGAAGGGTTGGGGGTATGGTGGTACATGGGGGGCTGGTTGGAGGACTGTGGGGCGGGAGCTATGGGGGAGTGTGGGGATGGATGGAGGAAGGGTTGGGGCTATGGTGGTACATGGGGGGCTGGTTGGAGGACTGTGGGGCTATGGGAGGGGGGATGGAGGTGGATTGGAGGGATCTCACACACACACACTCTACAAAGGACGGATTAATTGGGGGTGCTGGGGGGCTGGACGGATGGGGGGTGCATTGGGGGCTGTGGGGTGCATGGGGGCTGGATTGGGGGATATGGGAGGATGGATGAAGGGAGAAGGGGTTGGGGCACATGGGGGTGGATTTGAGGGATCAATGGATGGGGTGCACGAAAGGATGGAGAGAGAGGGTGGGATAGATGATCTGTGGGGGATGGATGGGGTGCATCGGGGGGACAGATGAAGGGAAGAGGGGATGGGGGGATGGGGTATATGGGGGTGGGAGCTATCGGGTGCAGGGGGTGGGGGCCATGGGAGTGGGGGATATGGTGTGGATGGGGGGACGGGAGCTATGCGGCGGGTTATGGGGGGCCGGGGCCGTGGGGGATGGATCTCAGGGGCACGCACAGATTTAAGGCCAGGAGGACACGTCCCCCCCATTCTCAATCCCCAGCCGGGCACCTACCGCGCTGGAGAGTGGCCGGACTCCTGGGTCCCTCGGCTGGAGCGCTGCCTCCTGAGTCCCGTCCCGTCTGCTCCGCTCCGCCGGCTGCAGTCCCCGCACCCCGCCCGCACCAGCTGGCACCGCCTGGGGGCGGGGCCGGGAGCTGCGGGGCGGGGCCAAAGTGGGCACGAACTGGGAGGAGGGGGACAGGACGGGGGAGGGGAAGCTGCACCGGGATTGGATGGGGGCGGGGGGGGCGGACTGGGAGCTCGCCCTGGGGGGACTGAACCCTGGTGCAGTAGAGCTGGGGGGCAGAGAGGGGGCTGGATCCCGGCCACCCTCCAACGCCGAGGGGGCTGGGAAAGGAGGAATCGTCCCCCCAGGGAGGGGGCAGGAGCCACAGCGCTCAGGCTGCTGAAGGCTAACATTGGACAAAGACCAGGCAGTGGGGAGCTGCTGAGGGCAGAACCCAGGAGTCCTGGCTCCCAGCCCCCTGCTCTAACCACTAGACCCCCTCCCTCCCTGAGCCAGGGATAGAACCCAGGAGTCCTGGCTCCTCTCTCCTAACCACTGGACCCCACTCTCCTTCCAGAGCTGGGGAGAGGACCCAGGAGTCCTGGCTCCAAGATCCCCTTCTTGAGCCACAAAACAGCGCCCAGTATTCCAGAGCTGGGCTGGCAGCGGTCTGTGGGTCGGGACTGAGGGGCACCGGCAGAGCTAGCATGGGGGGGAGCCCAGGGGAGGGGGTAGCAGGGGCTGCGGATCAGGACTGAGGGGCACCAGCAGAGCCGGGGTGGAGGGGACCCCAGGGCTGGGATGGCAGGGGGCTGGGGGTCGGGAGTGAGGGGCATCGGCAGAGCTGGGTTGCAGGGTGGACCCCAGGGCTGGGGCTGCAGGTCGGGATTTCTCCCTAGCTATTGTTATTAATTCCGCATCCCTGCCCACCGCAGGCCTCTCTCTGTGTTTACCATTTTAATACCCTTTCTATTACGTTCAACAACTTCCCCAATAAACCTCTGCCCCGACGATGGATCTAACCTTTCATCTCTGCCCAGCTCAGCGCTTCCCCTTTTCCCTGGTCTCCCTGGAGGATTAACCACACAACAATAACACACAGTTGAGTCAATGGCAGCTGGCAGATAGCCAACCGAACCCCGCCGTACCCTGCCCCCACTACGACTCAGAGTCGTCGTTTGCATAGGCAAAGTGGGCGGTCAGACTGTACATTTCCAATTTCCAATTTCCCTAATGCTTTCCTTCCTTAACGATCTCAGCACCGAGACTCGGCCACCTGTGGGGCAGGGCAGCGAGGGAGCAGCCGCACGGGGATGGCTCGCCTGGTGCTGAGATGCGACCTGCTCTGGGGTGGGGCAGCTGGGGAACAGCCTCATAACGACACCCCCAACTATGCCCCCAGCACCGTGCCCTTGTGCCAGCCTTCCTCTGCAGCATGGGGCGCAGCTCGCCTCCTGAGCTCACCTGCACACGTCTCCCCTAACCAATCCCCTGCAGTGGCTGGGGGCTCTGGCCTTGCAGGCGTCTCCTGTTCTCTGCCTGGGGCGAGCGCCACCATCTGGCCAGGCGCTGCAGGACGTCGCCCCGGCTGATCGAAGGGGCCCTGCGGGGTGGACCCGCTGGGGAGACTGGTGCCAGGCTGGCACCGGACTGAGACACAGCTCAGCACACGGGCGTGACGCTGGCAGGTTCTCCCAGGGGCGGGCGGTGCTGGGGGCAGCTCAGTTTGATTTGCGCTGGGACGGCAGCTGGCTCGGCTGGGACGTAACCTGGTTACCCCCCGGGCCAGGGACCCTGGCAGCTCCAGACACCTGCCCTGCGTCTACGGGTCTAGGACACGTGTCCTCACCAACCACGTCCAGTGGCTCTGTGTCTTGCCACGTGCAGCCTGCTGGCCGGTTTGTCCCCCTCATGCCCACTAGCAGGATCCTTTGGTAAGTGCCACCCTCACCCTTTGATTAAATATGGGGGGGGACTGTTAGCATTGTCACGGAGCCAGCCACACTCCAGCACCTCCTGCATGGGACAGGCCAGAGAACTGCCCCCAATAACCCCAGCGCCAGTCCATAAAAGCCCAGCCAACCCTGATCTAAACCCTGCGCTGATGGAGAAGGCCCCAGGCTCCCCGGGAAATTGTTCCAGTGATTAATGACTCTCACCGGGACAAACGTCTACACTACCCAATCAAAGCGACCCAGCGTCGGCACACGGCAGCTGTGGGAATGACATCGCTGTGCGTGGCTAGGCTTGGGTCCCCGTGTCGCTGGTGTGCGTCCGCCCCACGAGCGCCAGCACCGATTGTACCGTCACCGCGGCCCCTGAAAGCCAGCAACAGGCAACGTGAGCAATGCAGCGTCTGCACTGACACCGCGTCGACCGCTCATCTGGTCTTTGTTATCGAAACCAGCCTGCAAAATCTCTCCCCTGGGGCTCCGTCTGGTGGCATCCTAATTGCTTCACACATCGGAGCCTGCCCTCCGTTCCCCCGCCGTCCGAACGGCCGCCACAGCCTGTTAAAATCTCCAGCCGTCACCGTCTGCCTCTAGACATCGCAGGTCAGAGCCCTCTGCTCCCGCAGCCTTCACCACCGCGCCGATGCCCGGGGAGGAGGGGAGACTCGCTGGGTTCCACGCGGCCGGATCGGGCCGAGGGAAAGGTCAGACTCGCGGGGCCAGGCCAGACAGTTACTCCCAGCCGCTGCGGTTGGGATTTTCTTGCTGTTAGTCACCCGGAGTTTGAGTGCAGGGAAACGTTTGTCAAATAATTTCAGAACAGGAAAGCCTCCCTCCCCCCCCCCCCCCCCCCCCCCCCAAAAAAAAGGTGCTTGTGTCTCAGAGGACAAATGGGAGGCAGGTTCTATGCACGGATCAGCCGTCACAGGGTCATTTTTTCTGGGTATTTTAGCTGCAGCTGTCGGAGCAGCAGAATGTGAGGCTGCCACGTGCCATGTGCCGGCCTGGTCCTGCTCTGCATCCTGCCAGTGGCATGTGCCAGCCGGGTCATGCTCTGCGTCCTGTCACGTGCCATGTGCCGGCCTGGTCCGGCTCGGCATCCTGCCATGTGCCATGTGCTGACCGGGTCCTGCTCTGCGTCCTGCCACGTGCCATGTGCCAGCCAGGTCTTGCTCTGCATCCTGCCACATGCAGCGTGCCAGCCAGGTCTTGCTCTGCGTCCTGCCACATGCAGCGTGCCAGCCGGGTCATGCTCTGTGTCCTGTCACGTGCCATGTGCCGGCCTGGTCCGGCTCGGTATCCTGCCACGTGCCATGTGCCAGCCAGGTCTTGCTCTGCGTCCTGCCACATGCAGCGTGCCAGCCGGATTGTGCTCTGCATCCTGCCACGTGCCATGTGCTGACCGGGTCCTGCTCTGCATCCTGCCACATGCAGCGTGCCAGCCGGATCGTGCTCTGCATCCTGCCACGTGCAGCGTGCCAGCCGGGTCCCATTCTGCATCCTGCCATGTACAGCGTGCTGGCTGGGTCCTGCTCTGCGTCCTGCCATGTACAGCGTGCCGGCCGATTCATCCCCCTCGTGCCCACTTGCAGGATCGGTGGGCAAGTGCCACCCTTTCCCTTTGTTTAAATATTGGGGAGGGGGAAACTCTTACCATTGTCACAGCACTTTTTTTGTGTCACGGGGCAAAATAAACCCTTCCAGTGGGGCTTGTTCGAGTGGTGGGAGAGGGGCCTGAACAGAGCCAGCCACACTCCAGCCCTCCTGCCTGGCACAGGCCAGAGAACTGCCCCCAATAACTCCGGAGCCGACCTGGGAGAAATCCAGCCAACCCTGATCTAAACCCTGCGCTGAAGGAGAAGGCCCCAGGCCCCTCGGGAAATTATTCCAGTGATTAATGACTCTCGCCGGGACAGACGTCTACACTACACAATCAAGGCGACCCAGCGTCAGCATACAGCTGCCGCGGCGATGACATCACTTGTGCGTGTCTATGCTTGGGTCCCCGTGTTGCCGGTGCGCGTCCGCCCCACGAGCGCCAGCACCGATTGTACCGCCGGTGCTTGTGTCTCAGAGAGGACAGACAGGCGGCAGGTTTTACGCATGGATCGGCCATAACAGGGTCATTTTTTTCAAGCGTCTTTGGCAGCAGCTGTGGGAGCAGCAGAATGTGAAGCCTGATCCTCGCACGCCTTGTCCGAGCAGCGTGTGCCGTGCTCGCGCGGTCCGCCCCGTCCCAGCCGCCGCTGAGCTAATCTAGGGCTGAGGACATTGGCTAAACCTGGTTGGCCTCTTTCTTTCTTTGCTCACAAAAAGACTTTTTAGCAGCACTCACCCTCTAGCCGATGAGCGAGCGAAGCCCACGTCTTTCCATTTCAGCCACAAAATCCGAGCTCCCTAAAGATAAAAATACACAAATCTTTCCATTGATAACAACCAGAATCCACAGCCGTCGACCCCAGAGAAACGGCTTGAGACCGAGCCGCGCTCCCTTTAAGGCTGTTGACGCTGTCTGTATTGACAGGTGACACTGACGGTCGAAGGTTTAACGATTAGCGTCAACTTTTGGAATCCCAACAGCTGGGTCATTAAAATATAGTCATAGAACCATAGAATCATAGAAGATTAGGGTTGGAAGAGACCTCAGGAGATCATCTAGTCCAATCCCCTGCTCAAAGCAGGACCAACCCCAACTAAATCATCCCAGCCAGGGCTTTGTCAAGCCGGGCCTTAAAAACCTCTAAGGATGGAGATTCCACCACCTCCCTAGGTTACCCATTCCAGTGCTTCACCACCCTCCTAGTGAAATAGTGTTTCTTAATATCCAAACCTAGACTTCCCCCACTGCAACTTGAGACCATTGCTCCTTGTTCTGTCATCNCAGCCTAGCTCCATCCTCTTTGGAACCCACTTTCAGGTAGTTAAAGGCTGCTATCAAATCCCCCCCCCCCCACTCTTCTCTTCTGCAGACTAAACAAGCCCAGTTCCCTCAGCCAATTCTCATAAGTCATGTGCTCCAGCCCCCTAATCATTTTCGTTGCCCTCCGCTGGACTCTCTCCAATTTGTCCACATCCCTTCTGTAGTGGGGGGCCCAAAACTGGACACAGTACTCCAGATGTGGCCTCACCAGTGCTGAATGGAGGGGAATAATCACGATCTGCTGGCAATGCTCCTACAAATGCAGCCCAATATGCCATTAGCCTTCTTGGCAATGAGGGCACACTGCTGACTCATATCCAGCTTCTTGTCCACTGTAACCCCTAGGTCCTTTTCTGCAGAACTGCTGCTTAGCCAGTCGGTCCCCAGCCTGTAGCAGTGCAAGGGATTCTTCCTTGTTCCCTGCTCTTGCCCTTGTTGAACCTCATCAGATTTCTTTTGGACCAATCCTCCAATTAGTCAGACCCCCCCCCACCCCACCCCCGTTGTCTGATCCCATCGTCATTTCCTGCAACTCTGAACATTGAAACGGATGAAAACTGGGGGTGGGGGAAACGCTGAAGCCGAAAAGTGGAGATTATCTGTGGAATTTATTTTAAAAATGTCAAATCGAAAGGCCGCGGGGGCGTCGGGGCCCCCTGCAGTGGTGGAGCAATAGCTGAACCGGGGGAAACCATGTCAGGGGATTGCAGCTGCGATGCCCTGCTGAACTTGGCTGCCTTTGGCCTGGCTGCTCCGTAACGGCCGGACTCCTCCAGGCGGTGAATATCGTCTCACCCCCCTCCCCCGCAAAAAGAGACACACGGGGCTGTAGGATCTTGAGAATTTCGGTGGATTCCCGCCGCCGCCGGCCCGCCCACCCCTGGCTTTTGGTTTCCTTCTGGTGCCCCCGGCATGGCTGGGCCATTACCTGGTTACCCCGCCCAGTGCCAAGTACCCTGTAACCCAGAAACCCCTCGCTGGGTGTTAGCTCCAGTGCATGTGTGTCCCCACTAACCCCACCCCAGTGGCCACCTTCCCTCACTGCAGGCTCCAGTCTCTGGTCCCCCACTTTTCCCTAGGGCTCAGGTGTGAGGTGCTGGTGCCCTCTGGTGGACACAGTGAATACTGCACCTGGCTTTTTCCAGGACTCTAGGAAATCTGGGGGAAGGGGGGGGGGTTGGCACTCCAAAGGGGGGGACAGTCAGGGACACGCGGTGGGGGGGTCTCTGGCAGACTGGGGTCTGCCCATGGACTGCAGGCGCTGCGTAGCTAGGCCAGGGAGCGCCGTCACAGGGCCCGTCCTTGGGCCGTGCTTAGGAGGCGGCTCCAGGACTTGCTGGGAAAAGCAGACGGTGCCAGAGCTGAGTGATGCCTTCCGAGGAGCTCCCGACCTCTCCCCCCCACCTGCCCCCATGCCCTGCAGGCCCCTTTCCCAGGCTCCCAGATCCTGCCTCAGCTGCCATGGCCTAGTCCAGACACACAGCTCTGCCGGTGCCCCTCACTCCTGCCCCATGGCCCCCTGCTAGACCAGTCCTGGGCTCCTCCCCCAGCTCTGCCGGTGCCCCTCACTCCCGACCCACAGCCCCCTGCAAGCCCAGCCCTGGACTACCCCCCCCCCCAAGCTCTGCCGGTGCCCCTCACTCCCGACCTGCAGCCCCCCCATCCCCCCACAGCTCTGCTGCTACGCAGATGTAAGCGAAGGATGGGACACTCGCTCTTGGCCAGGCCTGTGGCTTGTGGAGGAATCACCCCGACACGGAAGCGAGCGTCTATCAGTCTTGCTATCAGCCCTTAGCCCGCCAGGTGGCCCTGGAGATTCAGGGCTATGCACAGAACAGAAGCGCAGGGTAGAAATCCCCAGCTGCAGACACAGGCAGATTGTAGCCGATAAACCATGGGGAGAGCCCCCACCCTGCCCCCTGCAGCACAGCGCCCCCTCGTGCCGCCCTGGGGTGGGCAGTGAGTTCACCCTGCTAAGCGCACACACTCTGTTCCATACGGCTGTTGTGGTGTGTGAATGTCTAATGGGTGTGTTAATGTGCTGAGATTTTGTGCAGCTGTGGGGGTGGGAGTGGGGGGGGGGGTAAGGGGGTGTTCCTGCTGCCCCCTGCTGGAGGGGACGAGCCCTGCGCGCGTGTGTATGAACAGACACACCTCCCTCCCCCTCCCCCACAGCTCCCCTCCCCGCTGCCCATGTGCGTGAGGGGTTGGGAACCCCTGTGTGTGTGGGGGGGTGTTTGCAATGCAGCGTGGGGGAGGGGCGCTCCCTGTGCGTGTCTGCACCGCGCTCGCTTGTTTATCTGCTAACAGCTGCTCTGGGGAGCTCGCTGTGCAATGAGGTTTGCTGGGTCTCAGCCCCATTCGGAGAGGAGCCAACCTGCACCCAGCTCCCCCGCCCCCCGCCGACCCCCCAAGGAGCTGGACAGGCCACAGTGACTGAGCCCAGGAGAGGGGGCTGCACATCTGTTTACAGGGGGCTGTATAGGGGGGCTCCTGCTCTGGGGAAGTCCCAGGGGAAGGGGGGAGCTCCGTGGCAGCGTCCCATGGCCTGGGACCTGTTGGTTCCTCCAGCTGCCCACGTGAGATCCCCTGGCTGCCCCAGGCCCTGCCCAGCCCAGTTATCCATTAACCCCGGTTAATATCAGCGCCAGGGAGACACTGTTTGTTTACATGCGGTGCCGGATTCACGCCCTGCAGTTAATTAAAAGTTGACAGACACAATGTGCTTGTGTTCTACTTCCTAGCCCTGGTCCCCTCCCATGGACAGAACCCAGGAGTCCTGGTCCCCAGCCCCCCCAACTCTAACCCATAGACCCCACTCCCCTCCCAGAACTGGTGATAGAACCAAGTGTCCCTAGCCTCTGTTTGCCAGAAGCTGGGAATGGGCGACAGGGGATGGATCACTTGATGATTCCCTGTTCTGTTCATTCCCTCTGGGGCACCTGGCATTGGCCGCTGTCGGAAAACAGGATACTGGGGTAGATGGACCTTTGGTCTGACCCAGTCTGGCCGTGCTTATGTTCTCATGAGTCCTGGCTCCCAGCCCCCCTGACTCTAACCCACTAGGCCAGAAAAAAAATAAGAAAATAATCACTATTGGATAATAAATCAATAACTTTATTTAATATGTAGCTAAAGCCACTGCTCCTGGGGGGCGCCAGATCCACCAGCGAAGGGAGGAGGTGCAGGACTTTGCGCGAGGGAGATCTCAGCTCTACGTCCGGACCTGGAACAGACCCGCAGGGCCCAGTGTCCATTGTACGTGTGCCTGCTAATCGCCCATCCCCCACCAACAGCATACTTGGAGGATAACAGCCCTACTACTGCTGCAAAAGGCACTCCGCCTTTAGATCACGTGAGCCCGTCACTGTGGTGCTGGAAGTCCTGCGTTCAAATCCTGCTCAATAAGAGCCTGTTCCCACCGCTGCTTGCATAGAGCGCCGTGCGTTCATGGTGAAGGTCCAGAGTCCAAATCCTTCCCGTCCATATGGCGGATAACAGCCTTACTACTGCCGCCAACACACGGCATTTCTCCTTTAGCTCAAGCAGTAGGGTGCTGGGCTGCAGCCTCTTGCGTTCCAGGCCCACCGAGGCGGTAACAACATTTCCACAGAGGCCAACACACACTAATCCTAGTGGCCAAGGAGGAGGAGCTCTCCATAGCTCAACAAGGGCCAACTCGGGGCCCACGGGCCCCTCACGGAGCCTGGTCCTTGTTCATCTGCCACTAAATGGTTCCCCTGAAATGGGACAAGCTCAGCCCAGCCTGTTTGCCCTCCCTCCAGCAACCCCCACTTGGTCCCCCCCTTGCAGTTACAGCCCATAGTAGCTTGTTTGCCCGTGGGCCCAACCACGGAGAAGGAAAGACCAGGAGTGTCCAGCTGAAATCGGTCTGTGTTTCACTCCTGTGCCAGCAGCGGCAAAGGAAGGCCTTTGATGCCATGGCGACCCTGACACTGAGAGAGGCCGGATCCTTGAGGAAGTTGGGACACTCACTCCAAAGCTGAAGTAAGCCAAAGTCCGGAGGGAGCTTGGTCAACCGGTCGGTTGTGGCCAGGCAGCGGCATAGGAAGGCCCTTGACACCATGGCGACCCTGACTTCAGGTCAGCCAAAGCCCTCTGGAGCCAAGTTTGGCCAACCACACTGAAGCTCAAGTAGGCCAAAGCCTTGTGGAAGTTGGGCACCGACTCCAAGCCCCGCCGCTCGCTGCTGTCTAAGGAAGGCCTACGGCCCTCTCGGGAGGTGCAGGGAAGGACAGAAGATGCCGTCCCTGGCTCAAGTGCCGGATCTCTTTCTCCTGCAGAGCATGGGACAAGGAAGGCTCTGCGGAGGAAACGGAGAGTTGGTCTCACCCTGGGAGTCAAGTCGTTGACCCCTCAGCCTCGTCCCCACTGGCCGCCTCCACCTCTCTGCCCCCTTCCCCGCAGCAAGTGAAGCAGGGGAGATGGCACCGGGCCACGAAGGCGCTGAGTTTGTGCCACAGGCCGGCCAGACACTTGGTGAAGGCCCTTTGTACGGCATTGGAGGAGAAATAGAAGATGGCGGGGTCCAAGGCGGCGTTGAGGGTGCTGAGGAGAAGAGTGTACACCCTCCAGGAGGGGCTCTTGTTCTGGACAAAGCCCACCACGTGGGACAGGTTGTAGGGGGCGAAGCAGACGATGAAGTTGAACAAGGTGGCCACGGCCAGGCCCACGGCCCGCTGCTTCCTCCGGGCTGGGATGTTTGGCAAGGCCACCAGGATACGGACGAAGTTGACGTAGCAGAAGATGGTGACGGTGAAGGGGACGCAGAAGAGGACCAGGAAGAGCTCCAGCCGGACAGGGAGGAGGACCAGGAGCTGCTTAGGGGAGAAATCTTCGTAGCAGTGGGACGCATTGTTGGAGAGTGTGGGCCCGTTCTGGCTCGGGTCTTGGTATTGGACAATGTAGACGATGCTGCAGTGGGCACAGCCCACCACCCAGAAGACCACGGAGGCAGCGATGGCATAGGCTGGCCGGCGCCGGAGCTTGTACTTGATGGGAAAGGCCACCCCCAGGTAGCGCTCAACGCTGACGGCCATGAGGAAGAGGGAGCTGATGTAGATGCTACTGTAGAAGAAGAAGCTGGTGAGTGGGCAGAGGAAAGGGGGCAAGGTCCACGCCCTATTTGAGATGGCCTCCACCATCTTGAAGGGGAGGAAGATGAGGAGGGAGATGTCGGATATGGTGAGGTTGAGGAGAAGGATGTCGATGGGGGTGGGTTTCTGGCGGACCTTCACCAGGAAGGTGTAGAAGGCCAGGAGGTTGGACGGGAGGCCGATCAGGAAGGTGAAGATGTAGACGGTGAGAACCACCGGGGTGCAAATGGTCGCACTCATCGTCTTGGCTTCTACAAAGGAGAAAAGGCTTGTCAGCTGCTGAAGGAACCCAGGAGCCCTGGCTCCCAGCCCCCGCTGCTCCAACCCACTAGATCCCACTCCCCTGCCAGGCCTGGGGATTGAACCCAGGGGTCCTGGCTCCCAACCCCTCCTTACCCGTAGCCATGCGAGCAAGCTCAGGGCTCCTGGTGCATTAGCTGACACTAGACATAAGGCTGGAATTTATGTAGCCGGCTCCCGTATTTATTTAGCTCAGTTTCCTGTTTAGCCAGTGGCAGGCGCGGGGGGGGAGGGGGGGGCAGCGCCGGAGAGATCGGCGGACCTGGGATGCACGAGATCGCGTGAGCAAACACACAGGGATGGGCTGGGGGGGGGGGGCAAGTGGGCAGCTCGGAGTACAGGGAAGTGGCTGTTACTCAGAGGGAAATTTTCATAAATATCATTATCAAACGTGGGGTCTAGTGGTCAGGGCAGGAGGGCGGGGAGCCAGGACTCCTGGGTTCTCTCCCTGGTTCTGAGGAGTGATTTTGTGGTGAAAATAGGGGATAAGGAGTCAATGCACAGTAGAACTAAGAAACACAACCCAGGATTCTTGATCTTTCAGCGCCACTCAACCCACGAGACCCCACTCCCCTCCCAGAACCAGGGAGAGAACCCAGGAGTCCTGGCTCCCCCCTCCAGCCACTGAGCCATCCCAGTGACTCTGAATCGCAGCCGACCAGCTTTCCCAGGGGCCAGGGCATCCTGCGCCCATGCTCCAGACAGCTGCGATGGGCCCCTCCTTCCCCGGGGTACATGCAGCTTTACTCCCGCCTCCTAGCTGTGTGGATCGATCGTTAAAAAGCCTAATTAAGGAGAAGTTAATAAACCTCCTGTAAAGTAAACCATTGTCTGGGCCTCTGCCATCTGTAATCACTGCTCCTAGATCCCTTACCAATGGCGGAGGGGGAGGGGGGGTGTCTAGTGGACGGGGAGCCAGGACTCCTGGGTTCTAGCCGCAGCTCTGGGAGGGGAGTGGGGTCTAGTGGGTTACAGCAGGGGCGGGGGGGCCTGAGAGCCAGGACTCCTGGGTTCTGGATGGAGAAGGCACATGGGTATGGATGGAAAGATAGCAGAGCTATCCCCTCCATGCCCCTCTATATCCATCTTTCTCCATACGCACCCCGTATCTAGCTATCCAGCCTCAGAGATCCCCGTCCATGTCTCTTAACAGCTGTTTATCCAGCCATCCCCCTGCCTTTCTCCTGCCCCCTTCTCCCTCTAGTGTCCACAGCTCTGTACTGCACTCGCTCACACCAGCTCTATGCAAGAGGCACCAGGACGAGCCACAGGTTTGAATCCTGGATTGGCCGGTTCCCACAACCCGCCGGTTCCCTGCTCTTTGCCCGAGTTGGATCTCAGTCGCGGCGGGGCGGGATTGCTGGTCGTTCACCCAGGGATGCCCGAGAGGGATAAATCACTTGGGGCTCGGCTGTGTAAACAGAGCCCCCGTTTCAAATAGAAATACTCCCCCCGCTGCTGTCATTTCAGCCAGCTCGTAAAATCAGGCGCTGGGTTGGTCTGACCTGCAGCAATCCTGCTACACAGGTTGGCCAGTTTATTTTCGCTCCCTGGGTAATCCTACAAAGTCAGGACTCCTGGGTTCTATCTGCAGCTCTGGGAGGGGAGTGGGGTCCAGTGGTTAGAGCTGGGGGGAGGGTGTCTTGGAGCCAGGACTCTTGGGTTCTATCCACAGCTCTGGGAAGGAAGTGGGGTCTAGTGGTTAGAGCTGGGGCAGGTGGTCTTGCAACCAGGATTCCTGGGTTCTATCCCCAGCTCTGGGAGGGGAGTGGGGTCTAGTGATCAGAGCAGGAGACTGGGAGCCAGGACTCCTGAGTTCTCGGAATAGGTGTGGGTGTATGTGCCAGACAGCAGATCTCTCCTGGTCATGCAATCCTGCAGTTCCCGTCTGTCCTTCCGCTCTCTGTTCTCTCAGAGAGAAACCCACTTCCCTTCCTGGCCTGGCCGGCTGCTCAGTTGTGGTGGCAGGACATGGAACCGCGACGAGATCAGACCCATCGTCAGGTTCCCAGAGCCCTTGGTAATGGAGCTGCTGCCTGGGGGAGGGGGAATTGTCCCCTCCAGTCTCTTCCTCCGAGTGGAGGACCCATTCTGTGGGGGATGGAATGACCATGCCCAATATCCTGACTGGCACCTCCCCATCCCAGTGCTGGGTGCCCCCCCCCCCCGTATGTGGACTGTTGTGTTCTCCTGTCTCAGGGTTCCCCTCTCCCTGTCTCCATCCTGCCCTCACTCAGCTGAGCTAGACAAATTTCCATCCCCCGCTGCCCAGGTCGCTCAGCCCTGATCGCTCGGTGGTGGACGAGCGCATGGCCAAATTAGGTCGCAAACCTTCACCCCCATTTTACAGGTTGAAGAACAGAGTCAGAGCAGGGAAAGGAGCTGGCCATGCTGGGGAAAGAGCGCAGGAGTCCAGCTGAGGCAGCCACTTCCCTTTTACATTGTTGCTTGTTTATTTCTTTTTAATTTCACAAAAGCAAAACTAAACTTTGCACAGACGCCTGGGCATGACCGGTAAAGGGAAATACACACTGGTCAGGGCTGGGAAGAGAATCCAGGAGCCCGTCCCCTGGCTTTAACCACTAGACCCCACTCCCTGTCCAAAGCCAGTGCTAGAACCCAGGAGTCCCAACTCCCCATTCCCCCTGCTCTAACCACTAGACCCCACTCCCCTCCTTCCAAGCCCTGACCCAGGCAGCTAGAGAGCCCATCCTCACCTCCTTTCCAGCAGCCAGTGCGCTGGGAGCCTGCAGAAGGGCTGGAACCCAGGAGTCCGGGTTGAGACCCCCCCAGGCGATGTGTCAGGGAAGAGCTGGTGGCTGGTCTCCTGCGTCCCGGCTGGGGAGTGAGTTTTCTGTAGCCCAGGCGGCTGGTTATGTTGTGTCTGTGGCTGCGCTCCAGGAAACCCCACCGGTCCCTCTCCTCGGAAATCCACGCAGAAAGGATGAGAGATACAATCGTTACTTCCTCGTTCGAGGTGTGAACCAGCACGTCCTCAAGGGAGTCTGAGCCTCCCCTCCCACGAGTCAGCTACTGCGCCCTGCTGGGGGCGAGGCCGCGTGGGTTCTATCCCCAGCTCAGGCAGGGGAGTGGGGTCTGGTGGTTAGAGCAGTGAAGGGCTGAAAGCCAGGACTCCCGGGCTCTGGAAGAGGAGTGGGGTCTAGTGGTTCTACCACAGGGCACGGAGGAGAGGCTGCGCTGGATTTATGGTTCTTTGATCTCCCGGGCTGCAGCATCTTTCAGAAGCGCGATATTAAATAAACAAACACATCTGAGTTCATATTTCTTCGCTCGGGCTCCGGGGCGCATAAAAACCCTGCACAGAGCCCCGGGACACGCACAGTAGCCACAGCTGAGCGGGAGGGAATCCTGACTGACTGCCAAAGACAGCGGCACAGGGGCCAGATCCCAGCTGGGGTCAATCGGCCGTCACTCCATTGTAGCCATAGCCAGGATACCGGAGGCGGCAGGGGCCGTCGGGGTAGCATTGCAGGGGAGGGGACACTGACATCGACGGGCCAGTGCTGGGAAAACGGTGAGACATCCCAAGGCTTTACGAGCTACCTCAAGGCATCCTGGCCAAGGGGGCTGGGTGAGAGGGCGGGTTCCCCAGCCCGACCCTCCCCCATGGCCTTGTTTTGGGTAGGGACAAGTGAGCCCCGTGGATGCAGACCCTACCCTCCGGCCTCATGCAGGGCTCTGGGTCCAGTGTCCTGTCCCTCCCCCATGGTGGAGCCACATCAGTTAGTATTTGCATAGTTCTGATAGCGTCGGTGCTGTGAGATAAAGGTGACATCCCGGGCGCCCGTCCTCCTGGCGCGTGCACAGACGGACGTTCACGTGGCAGTGCCACGGGCTGGCTCACCCGTCCTTCCAGCGGGGAGACGGGTTTCAGATGGGGGCGTTTAGCACTGCAGGGTTCACGCTTGGCATCTATGGACCCACCCTGTGCTCTTTTGCCATGATAGCCCTTGGCCCAGGAGTCCGGGCTCCCAGCCCCCGGCTCTAACCACTAGACCCCGCGCCCCTCCCAGACCCAGGGAAAGAACCCAGGAGTCCGGGCTCCCAGCCCCCCGCTCTAACCACTAGACCAGCAGTTCTCAGTTAATTTTAATGAGGTTGCCAGGGCCGGTATTAGACTCACTATGGCCCACGGGGGAAAGCCCGACCCCTGACCAGAGCCCCAGCAACCCCCTTCTGTCAACAAAAAATGAGGACATGACTCCAGAGCCCTGGCTTAACTATTGAGTAACACACGGGACTGGGGGTGTTTGTTAACTACTGAGTAACACAGGGCACTGGGGTCATGTAGTTATTTTTGTTGTCAGAAGGAGGTTGTGGTGCAATGAATTTTGACAATCTCTGCATTAGATCTTCCCTGCTCCCGGCCCACAGCTGGGGAGAGAACCCAGGAGTCCTGGTTCCCAGCACCCCTCCCCGCTGCTCTAACTACTAGGCCCCATTTGTGGGGATAGAACCCAGGAGTCCTGGTTCCCAGCATCCCTGCTATGACCACTAGACCCTACTCCCCTCCCTCAGATGAGAAGAGAACGCAGGAGCCCTAGCTCCTAGCCCCTCCCCCAGCAGCTCCAACCAATAGACCCCAAGCAGAGGAGCCGAATCCTGCCTGCCCCATGGTGGTCGGTTGCCCCATTAGCTGCAGGGAGGTTGGGCCGGGCCGGTTCTGCCCCTGGCAAGACAGGAGGAAATGGCTGCCCACAGCAGCTGCCAGAGCTCGTGCTGCACCCAGTGCAGGGCCCCTGTGGTCAGGGCTGATATGGGGCCTTTGTACAACCCTCAGCACCCAGCCTGCTGGAAAATCAAACGGAGCTACAAGCTTCTGCCCACAACATTTCCACAGATTTCCCCTAGGGGGCGCTGGGCCCGATCCGGCCCCAGGGCAAGGACTGGCTGGCTCGGGGGGAGTGGGACATGGGGCCTGTCCCCTCTAGGGAGCGCTGGCTCCGATCCAGTCCCAGAGTAGGGGACTGGCTGGCTCGGGGGAGTGGGGAATGGGACACGGGGAGGGGGAATCATGAGGGGTGGAGTGGGGAGCATTTAGCCAGCTGGTGCCAGAGGGAGGGGCTAACCCTGAGAGCCCCCTCCTTTCTCCTTGCCTACCCCGACTCCCAGCCCCACCTGCTCTAACGCACTAGGCCTCAATCTTCTCCCGGAGCTGGGGGTAGAACCCAGGAGTCCTGGCTCCCAGCCCCTCCGCTCCAACCCACTAGGCCCCACTCCCAGTAGAACCCAGCAGTCCTGACTCCTGGGCTCTGTGTCTCTCCCTGCCTTCGCCATGACCCCGGGGGGCTGGGGCGGGCGCTACACACAAGGACCCCAATGCCGGACTTGCCCTGGCCCCCCCTTCCCTTGCCCAGCTCCGAGAAACAGAGCCTCCCTCCTGTCCCCAAGACACAGAGAACCGGTTCCACCTCACGCAGGGCGGTGGCCTCATCAGCACGGCCACGGGCGCCCCTGGCACCTCACGTTGGACGTCCGCCCGGTCGGGGTTATGTTCCGTCAATGGGATTTTTTTATTATTGACACCTGGGTTTATTATTTCTTTATGAGCCGGCTGGGGAAAATCTCCTCAGAATATTGCTCAAAGGGTCATAAAATTCCTTGTAAGCAAAGGGCTCTTTGGGTGAGGTTTTTCTCCACCAGCCCTCAGCATCCGAGTGGCAGCTGGCGGGGACAGAATTTAAGGCCAGAAGGGACCCCCTCCCAACCAGTCAGTTTAACTCAGATAACCCTGTATTAAGCCCTGTGATGGGGTCGCTGCCTTCAGGGCACCCTGTGTGGCATGGGCTGGCCCTGCCGCAGCCCTGCCTCAGTTTCCTTCTTTTCAGGGCTTTTCAATAAACTTCACCCAGGCTTTTATCTTGGCCCATAACCCCCTGGTTTGTTCCCACAGAGCCTTGAAGATAAAGTCCTCCACATAGAATCATAGAATATCAGGGGTGGAAGGGACCTCAGGAGGTCATCTAGTCCAACCCCCTGCTCAAAGCAGGACCAACCCCAACTAAATCATCCCAGCCAGGGCTTTGTCAAGCCTGACCTTAAAAACCTCTAAGGAAGGAGATTCCACCACCTCCCTAGGTAACCCATTCCAGTGCTTCACCACCCTCCTAGTGAAATAGTTGTGACAGTATACCCCATAAGGCTTTATGGGCGGGGGG
>QXTE01000589.1:96814-112669 GCA_003942145.1 Platysternon megacephalum
TGGGTATGTGGGGGGGGTGCAAGAGTCAGGGCAGAGGGCTGGGGGCATGTGAGGGGGGTCCAGGTGTCAGGGCATGAGGTGGGGGGGGCCTGGGTATGTGTGGGGGTGCCAGAGTCAGGGCTGGGGTCGTGGGGGGGGGGGGGAAGGAGACAAGCAGAGGGCTGGGTGTGTGTGAGGGGGGTACAGGGCTCAGGGCAGGGGCCTGGGGAGTGTGCGGGGCTCAGGGCACGAGCCTGGGGAGTGTGCGGGGCTGCAAAGCTCGGGGCAGAGGGCTGGGTGTGTGTGAGAGGGGTACAGGGCTCAGAGCAGGGGCCTGGGGTGTGTGCGAGGCGCAGGGCTCAGGGCAGAGGTCTGGGTGTGTGTGAGGGGGGGTCGTGGGGTGCTTACGGCAGGAGGCTGGAGGGGATATGCCCCTATTTCACCACCCCCCTTCCCCAAGGCCCTGCCCCCGCTTCTTCTCTGCACGCTGACTCCACTCCTCCCCTACCCCCTCCCTCGCAAGGGCCATCAGCTGATCGGCCGGCAGGGAGGGAGGGGCGGAGGAGGGGCAGGAACCCAGCACATTGCGGGAAGAGGCAGGGGAGCCGGCAGGACCAAGCTGGAGAACAGCGGGCCAGGCCGGGCTGGGCAGGATTTTTAATGGCACGCTGCTGCCTGCAGCGTGCCATTAAAAATCGGCTCACGTGCCGTCTTTGGCACGCGTGCCATAGGTTGCCGACCCCTGGACTAGACTGTTAGAGGGTTTTCCCTTCACCCTCTCCCCTGGTTCTTGTCACGCAGAAGAAAGCAGAAGGCCAGAAGTCCGAAGTGCAGGCAATGCGATGGTTATTGGGGTTAGCTCCAAGTTAGTTCTACACGCCGACAGAGTCTGTTCCCCAGTGTCCCCCTTCCCAGCTCTGACGCTGCAGAGCCCAGCCTGTGTCCCCGTTCCCCATTCCCACCTCCTCCTTCTTAGCAGGCCCCAGTATACCTGCAATGCAGGCTTTAACTGTTCTTATCTGTTCCCATTGTACTAACAAACCCATCGGGCTAGGCCAGGGGTAGGCAACCTATGGCACGCGTGCCGACGGCGGCACGCGAGCTGATTTTCAGTGGCACTCACACTGCGTGGGTCCTGGCCACCGGTCCAGGGGGCTCTGCATTTTAATTTAATTTTAAATGAAGCTTCTTAAACATTTAAAAAAACGTATTTACTTTACATACAACAATAGTTTAGTTACATATTATAGACTTATAGAAAGAGACCTTCTAAAAACGTTAAAATGTACGACTGGCGCGCGAAACCTTAAATCAGAGTGAATAAATGAAGACTCGGCACACCGCTTCTGAAAGGTTGCCAACCCCTGGGTTAGGCAGAAGCAACACACACCGTGTCTTTGTTCTTTGTTCACACATATATTAGTAAAAGATATAAGAGTAGCAAAAAGTCAAACCCAAAATTCTATCTCAGGCTAACAGACAAGCCTAGATACTAACACTCCAGTTTTTCCCCTTTTCTTCTGGAATCCGCTTGCCCAGGTGTCTCGGGACATATGGCGGCACATTTCCTGATAGGGCCAGGTATCAAGATGGACTGTGTCGGTGCTCCATTTGCCCCACTTCTCCCTGGGCAGTACAGTGCCCTGCACCTTCCTTCGTACGGCCATACTGCACCTATTCCAATGACTGGCCACGTCTATCCGGCGGGTAGTAATCCATCTATCGGGGATCGATTTATCGCGTCTCGTCTAGACGCGATAAATCGATCCTCGGATCGACGCCCGTACTCCACCTCGGCAGGAGGAGTAAGCGGAGTCGACGGGGGAGCCGCGGTGGTGGACTTGCCACCGTGAGGACGGCCAGGTAAGTCGAACTAAGATACTTCGACTTCAGCTACGCGAATGTAGACCAGTGTAGACCAGCCCAGTGTGTCAGACTCTGCATAGTGATGGGTCCGAGTAGATTGGGTTCCGGGTTATCTGTTACATTTTGGTGGAGGGCCTATAACATTACTTAGGCTAGGTCCACACTACCCGCCCGGATCGGCGGGTAGAAATCGATGTAGCGGGGATCGATGTATCGCGTCTCGTCTGGACGCGATACATCGATCCCCGAACGTGCTCACATCGACTCCGTAACTCCAGCAGGGCGAGCGGAGTTCGCGGAGTCGACGGGGGAGCCGCGGACATCGATCCCGCACTGCGAGGACGCGAGGTAAGCGCGGGTAATTCGAAATAGGATACTTCGACTTCAGCTACGCTATTCTCGTAGCTGAAGTCGCGTATCTTATTTCGATCCCCGCCCCTAGTGTGGACCAGCCCTTATATGTGACAATCAGTGGTTGTGCTTTGTGGGTCTGTGCCCCGCAAACCACCGCACTATACATTGCAGGATTAGCGTACTTAACAATAGGCCGACAACCATAACGATTCACAGTAACGCTGAGAGCCCTTACCATTGTAATGTAGTCCAACATCCGGGCCACCACAGAAACACTGCTTCTCCTCCATTGACTGGGTTAAGATCTTGTAACACCATCCTGGAGTGTATATTTTAAATGTGTCCAGTTGTTGGCAGTTGCATCGAGCTGCTCCTGCAGTCTTCGCCTGCTTTTGTCCATATTATGAGTCCACTGGATATTCACAGAGAAATGGGGTATTGTCCAAACCAGTTCGACCACTTGGCATGGAATCGGGTACTATGCGCTGGTTCACTTATTCCCAGCAATGAGTTCCACAGATCCATTCATGCACCAAAGTCCAGATAGCAGTGCATAGGTGTGTGTAACTTGGTCATGTGCTGGTGCAATGGTGGCCCCTAGTATTGTGTACATTCCGAGCAAAACACCTCATCCCCCGTATACATCACCCCTAATAGCCCCCATTTGCAACAGGCCATTGGTTCTGCTCCTCCGTGGCCACTGGGGAAGGACATATCCAAATATTTTTATGGACAAACAATTGTTCAACTGAATTATTGTCCAATTTACCCCACTCCACTTTCCCCATCTATTCCCCAGTGGGTCCCAGCGAGCCTCTTCCTTCCTCATTACTCCCATAGGGCTCATGGGGACCCACCTTAGCTGCCGTCCCGCTCCAAGATACCACGGTAACTATTACACAGGTGCTAGCCCCCGAGTTGAGCCTTCTGCATCCCCAGACACACCTCCCCCAGTGAGGCCTTCTACAGCCATCCCCCACCCACGTCACGAGGTTCCCTGTCCCCTGAGTTAACCGCAGGCTCACCTCTGCCGCCCTCTTTCACCCCGTTGTGATTGCAGACAGTTGCCAGTCATTCATTGATTTGCTGCAGAGGTTTTACATTTCGGCTGATCAGTTGCTTAGTTACCCCACTGCCCCCCAGGTTCCATACACCCAACCCTGTGCTTCCCGCTCCCAACAATCCCTCTCCGGTGACGAGTCCATGTGTGTCCCCTCACCCACCACTGAAATTGCTGCTTCAACCCTTCTATGGATGTGCTGCACTTGGGGTGTACCCGCTCCACCCACCGTTCTCTGGGGTGTGCCACAATGGATCCCACATGTTTGCCCGCTGGGGGGTATTTCCGGCTCCAGGCTGAGGCCAGCTTAGATCAGGTTTTCCCAGCTTGGCATCCATATTACCTGTAGTGTTACATTCTGCAAAGCAGGTAAATTGTCATATACCCAACGTCCCGGGGAGACGTCGTGATATGTACGTCATAACTGCACCTCCAGGGCTTTTCCTCCGTGGAGGTACCTGTGACGGGTTGTGGATCACAGAAACCCCCTTGGGAGCTGCCGCCCGATGTGCAAAGACGACCCCTGTTCCGGTTTTCCCTGCCAGCTCAGTGGCTTCATCACCCTGTCTTGCTGAAGACAGACACACCCGTCTGCTCCAACACAGACCCAGGGTCTGAATTACCTGCCCCAAAGCTGCAGGTTTACCTGAAAACAGCTCACAGAAGTGTGCTTCTCTTTAGCACTCAGATGCCCAACTCCCAGTGGGGTCTAAACCCAGATAAATCCGTTTTACCCTGTATAAAGCTTATACAGAGTAAACTCATAAATTGTTCGCCCTCTATAACACTGATAGAGAGATATGCACAGTTGTTTGCTCCCCCAGGTATTAATACATACTCTGAGTTAATTAATAAGTAGAAAGTGATTTTATTAAATACAGAAAGTAGGATTTAAGTGGTTCCAAGTAGTAACAGACAGAACAAAGTAAGTTACCCAGCAAAATAAAATAAAATGCGCAAATCTATGTCTAATCAAACTGAATACAGATAATCTCACCCTCAGAGATGCTTCAGTAAGTTTTTTCTCAGACTGGACACCTTCCAGGCCTGGGCACAATTCTTTCCCCTGGTACAGCTCTTGTTCCAGCTCAGGTGATAGCTAGGGGATTCTTCATGATGGCTCCTCTCCCCCTCTGTTCTCTTCCACCCCTTTATATATCTTTTGCATAAGGCGGGAATCCTTTGTCCCTCTGGGTTCCCCCACCCCTCACTGGAAAAGCACCAGGTTAAAGATGGATTCCAGTTCAGGTGACATGATCACATGTCACTGTAAGACTTCATTACCCACTTGCCAGCACACACATATACAGGAAGACTCACAGGTAAATACAGCCATCTGCAGACAATGGTCCTGGTTAATGGGAGTCATCAAGATTCCAAATCACCATTAATGGCCCACACTTTGCATAATTACAATAGGCCCTCAGAGTTATATTTCATATTTCTAGTTTTAGATACAAGAGTGATACATTTATACAAATAGGATGATCACACTCAGTAGATTATAAGCTTTGTAATGATACCTTACAAGAGACCTTTTGCATGAAGCATATTCCAGTTACATTATACTCACTTATTATCATGTTTTTATAAAACTATTCCAATTACATTATATTCACTTATTATCATGTTTTTACAAAAACCATATAGACTGCACAACATCACAGTACCATTATGAGTACAAATGGTAACATCACACCCCAATTGTGGGACCCCATAACCCAAATACCCCAGGACGCCAGAGGGTTATATTTTTGGGGCGCTCCGTGACAAACCATATTCAGATGACTGTGTTTCCCACTGTCATTGATCATGGCATAGCCTAGGGAATACCATGCAATATTGCCTGATACATTTGATATTCTCCACCGGGTTAGGACCCTTCCCCTTCCAATCCATACACCACATACCGGCACTGCCAAATTCCCATGGGGGGGATCAGAGGTACAATTTCCTATGGGTAAATCCTTAAAGTCCTCATGTGCCTCATTACCACAACTTGGGGGTGTCGCTCTCCACATGTTTCCCTCCTTTGCCACCTCACATCGCGGTATCTGGGCAGGGTTTACAACAGCAACAATTGTGATTAGCAGCAACGATTGTTTCATCCTGGGCCAGGGGGGCCTTGTTTTCCCTTTGTGGGTCCACCTGTAGGATGCATGCAACAGAATTTATCCGTCCTCCTTTTTAACCCCCATTCTCTGCCTTTTTACTTGCGTGCAATGAACCCATTCCCGCCCTCCGTTCTCTGTTCCCAATAGCAGCAGGCTGGGCCCCAATCGGTCAAAGGCTAGGTAAGGGCCCCTCCATTTAGGAGCTGGGAATGGGTGGTGTTCTCCCGGAATGCGGTACATCACTAGACTTCCCCCCGTGGGCAGACCGTGCTCTCCAGGCAGGTCATACCATGCGTTGACTTTTGCTGCTATATGTGTTAACCCTCCTTTTACAATATCCACCAACATAACGGTCAGAACAAGCCAAACAACACACAACACAATCCTCGTCATGACACTAGACCCACGGTGTTCTGGGTTGTTCTTCCACTGGCGCCAGCTCGCCTGTAGAGTGTCTGAAAAACAAAAGAAACCTTTCCCAGCCCCCTGGTGGGGACAGATTATTGCTTAAAAATACAACTTCCTTTTACCAATCTCCCTGCTGACTGCAGGGAAAACAGAAGAATTACCGCCATACTTTCCTTGTTTTGTTCTAAAGGTGAATTAGCCCACTGTTCATTTATGAAATTCATGAGGTGGTGTGCCTCAGTTTCCCTTTGTGCACAACAGACCAGGTTTCTAATGGTTTTTCTGCTGTGACAAGCTTTAAGGTCATTCACTGGTAATAGCTGAGAGGCAGCGTTACCATGAGACCTTTGACATGCAATTTGCTTTCAATTACCATTTTTAGCATACTTAAACATTTCCCCCCCAAAATCATACACATTATACACTGTTACAGGGTTACTCCCTAGCATTTATGCCAAGGCTTAACACTGTGACAGGCTGACTACTCAGAGCCACGTCAAGGCTCAGTGTTTCTGACTTTGGTTCTTTTGTACATTTCACCCTTCAGAGGCGCCCTATGGAACAGAGTGTGTGCGCTCAGCGGGGTGAACTCACTGCCGACCACTAGGGGGCGCTGTGCTGCAGGGCGCAGGATGGGGGCTCTCCCCATGGTTTATCGGCGACAATCTGCCTGCGTCTGCAGCTGGGGATTTCTACCCTGCGCTTCGGCACATAAGCCCTGAATCTCCAGGGCCATCTGGCGGGCTAAGGGCCGATAGCAAGACTGATAGACGCTCGCTTCCGTGTCGGGGTGATTCCGCCACAAGCCACAGGCCTGGCCCAGAGTGAATTTCTCATCATTCGCTTACATTGGAGCATCGGCAGAGCTGGGGGGGCATGGGGAGAAGCCCAGGGCTGGGCTAGCAGGAAGCTGCGGGTCGGGAGTGAGGGGCACCAGCGGAGCGGGGGGAGCCCCAGGCTGGGAGAAGAGGGGGCTGCAAGCAGAATTGGGCTTGGGGTTTTTTTTTAAGTTGCTTTCATTTTTGGAGCCTTGCAGGTTTGGGGTTTGTTTGCTTTGGAGGTGGCTGATTTGGCCTTCAAGGCCGGCCGGGCTGGGCTGCCTCCCCTCCCAGGCCTACGGCCTGGACGCTCTGCTTACGTGCCATGCAGGGCCCCGGGCGGTGCCGGGCGGGGGCCGGATCTGCTGCTGCTCAGGGAGCTCCGGGCGGGGCTCTGCAGCGGTCACACAAGTGCTGGTGCCACTGGGCCCTGGCGGCCTGTGAGGAGCACATAGGGTTGCCAACTTCCTAATCGCATCAAACCGAACGCCCCCGGTCCCACCCCTTCTCTGTGCCCCCCCCGCACTCACTCACTCCATCCCCCCTCCCTCGCTCGCTCTCCCCCACCATCACTCACTTTCACTGGGCAGGTGTGGGAGGGGGTGAGGGCTCCGGCTGGGGGTGTGGGCTCTGGGATGGGGCCAGAAATGAGGGGTTCAGGGGCTGGGTTGTGGGAGGGGGTGCGGGCTCTGGGAGGGAGTTTGGGTGTGGGAGGGGGCTCAGGGCTGGGGCAGGGGGTTGGGGTATGGGAGAGGGTGTGGGGTGTGGCAGTAGCGGCACCAGCTCTTCCGGTGCCCTAGGCGGCGGAAGGTCCCGCCCCCAAATTTCCACGGCCGGCCGGGGCGCCAGCGCCCCCAAAATAGCAGCGCCCTAGGCGACTGCCTAGGTCGCCTAATGGGTTGCGCCGGACCTGGGGTGTGGGCTCCAGGAGGGGAATCAGGGGTGGGGCAGGGGGTAGGGGTATGGGCTCTGAGAGGGAGTTAAGGTGCGGCCCAACCTGGGCCAGAGGGTTGGGGTGCGGGAGGGAGTTTGGGGACGGGAGGGGGCTCAGGGCTGGGGCAGGGGGTTGGGGTGCAGACTTGCTGAGGGGTGCGGGGTAGGGTGACCAGATGTCCCGATTTTATAGGGACAGTCCCGATTTTTGGGTCTTTTTCTTATATAGGTTCCTATTACCCCCCACCCCCTGACCCGATTTTTCACACTTGCTGTCTGGTCACCCTAGTGGGGGGTGAGTGTTGCCGACTGTCACAAGAAGAAAAAAGCAGCTCTGCCTTTCAAGCCGAGCCCAGGCCCTTTCAGAGGGAGGGGAATGGGGAGTTTTCATACAAATTCCCTAATTTTGTTTTATGAGTTCTAGTTTTCCTGCCTACAACACCCAGTGACACAGTAAAAATATGACAATAGGAAATGTGTGTGTACTTGCATGACAGGCTGTGTCAAGTGGGTGGGCCAGAAAGGCCACGACTTTGTTCTCCACCCACACTGCAAGGAGCTCGGGGGAGGGGAGTGGGACTTGTATGCAGNCCCCCAATACACACACACGCTGCACTGGGCTCACCCCATCCCCCCACAGCTCTGCCGATGCTCCCACGTAAGCGAACGATGGGAAGCTCGCGCTGGGCCAGCCCAGGAATCACCCCGACACGGAAGCGAGCGTCTATCAGTCTTGCTATCGGCCCTTAGCCCGCCAGATGGCCCTGGAGATTCAGGGCTTATGTGCCGAAGCGCAGGGTAGAAATCCCCAGCTGCAGACGCAGGCAGATTGTAGCCGATTAACCATGGGGCCAGCCAGCATCGGGGCCAGCCATGACTGCTGGGGAGAGCCCCCATCCTCCCCCTCCAGCACAGCGCCCCGTAGCGCCATCAGGGTCATCGGGGCCAGCCCTGGGTGCCAGAGGAGATCCCCCACCCTGTCCCTGCAGGACAGCGCCCCCTAGTGCCCCCCTGGGGTCGGCAGTGAGTTCACCCCACTGAGCGCACACACTCATCCATGCTGCTCTTGTGAGCTCGAGGTGTGTGAATGCCACAAGGGTGCGTTAGTGTGGTGAGATTTTGTGCAGCTGGGGTGAGCAGTAGTGGGGTGGCAGCCCTTCAGGGCGACAGGCCAGGCCCCTAGAGATCTGCGCAGAGCTCACCCCGGAGCTGCAGGGGTGGAATAGCAACAGGAGAGCTCCCCTCAGCACGGAGAAGCACGCGGCTGTCGCCATCTGGAAATTCGTCACCCACAATTGCTGCTGGTCAGGACCTAGCCCGTTCGGGGTTGGTAGAGAAACCGTGGGGCGGTTGTCAGGGAGGTGTGTGCTGCTACCAGAAGGGTGACGCTCAGGAGGTTGTTGGTGGAGGGGCATGTTGAGGGTTCCTGAAATGGGGGCATTGATGGGACCCATCTGCCTGTACTTTGCTCCCCACGCCAGGCCTTGGAGTTCATCAACAAGACGGGGTCTCTCCATGGTGCTCCAAGGCCTGGCTGATCTCCACGGCCGGCTCACCCATATTGGGGTGGGCTGGAGGCAGGAGATTTAGAAACTCAGCCCAGCTTCCTGCAATCAGCAACGGACCACGGCCAGGAAGGGTGGTGTGACTTCTCCTGTCCTTCCAGGAGACCAGCTTCTCCGCTCCCCCGGCGGATGGGACCGGTCACTGGACAGCCCTGACTGCAGAAAGGAGTCCGCCCCGTGTAGCTGCAGCACGCCAGCGGAGCGCGCACCGGGAAGGTGGAGGCATCTCGAGGCTGCTGAGCAATATCTGCCTCGTGTCCCAGCCACTTGGCTGTGTTTGGCACAACAGCTGAGGGCTTCGCCCGTGGAACGTTACGAGTGGCCCCAGAGATGCCCTCTGCTCAGGGCCACACCTGAGCAAAGTATGGGGTCAGGGGCCTTGGTCTTGGTGTTTCCCCTTCTCTCCCTGGGGCACAGGGTTTAGTCTAGTCCAACTGGAGTCTTTGCGCTTCTCACAGGGGTGGGGCCCTTTCAAGGGAGACGGGGCCCAGCCCCGCCAGTGACACGGCCAATCTGCCTCCTGAGATGTGGCGAGAAACGTCATCCAACAGGGCCCTTTGCTCACGAGGAATTTTATGACCTTTGTGCAACGTTCTGAGATTTTCCCCAGCTGGCTCGTTAAGAAATAATAAACCCAGGTGTCAATAAAAAAAAAAAATCCCATTGACGGAACATAACCCCGACTGGGCGGACGTCCAACGCGAGGTGCCAGGGGCGCCCGTGGCTCTGCCGATGAGGCCACCGCCCTGCGTGAGGTGGAATTGGTTCTCCGTGTCTTGGGGTGGGGAGGGAGAGGGGTCTGTTTCTTGGGAAGGGGGGGCCATTGCGAGCTCAGCATAGGGATCCTTGCACATAGCTATGTCCCCCAGCGGGGCTGCTTTGCCTCCATGTCACGGCCACCAGCTGGGCACCCGCCCCAGCCCCCCAGGGTCATGGCAAAGGCAGGGTCTGACATGAGAGCCTGGGAGTCAGGACTCCTGGGTTCTACTGGGAGTGGGACCTAGGGGGTTGGAGCAGAGGGGCTGGGAGCCAGGACTCCTGGGTTTTCTCACCAGCTCTGGGAGGGGAGTAGGGTCTAGTGGTTAGAGCAGGGGGCTGGGAGCCAGGACTCCTGGGCCAAGGGCTATCATGGCAAAAGAGCACAGGGTGGGTCCATAGATGCCAAGTTCGAACCCTGCAGTGAGAAACACCCCCATCTGAAACTCGTCTCCCTTCTGGAAGGACGGGTGAGCCAGCCCGTGGCACTCCCACATGAACGTCTGTCTGTGCACGCGCCAGGAGGACGGGCGCCCGGGACGTTACCTTTGTCTCACAGCACCGACGCTATCAGAACTATGCAAATAGTAACTGATGCGGCTCCACCGTGGGAGAGGGACAGGACACTGGACCCAGAGCCCTGCATGAGGCCAGGGGTGAGGGTCTGAATTCTTGGGGCTCATTCATCCCTCCCCAAAGCAAGGCCATGGGGTGGGGGGCTGAGGCTGGGGACCCCAACCCGTCACCCCGGCCATCTTGGCCAGGATGCCTTGGGGTAGCTTGTAAAGCCTTGGGACATCACATTGTTCCCAGCACTGGTCCGTCAATGTCAGTGTCTCCTCCCCCACAACGCTACCCCGACGGCCCCTGGGGACCCATCGCCTCTGGTATCCTGGCTATGGCTACAATGGAGCGACGGCCGATTGACCCCAGCTGGGATCTGGCCCCTTTGCCGCTGTCTTTGGCAGTCAGTCAGGATTCCCTCCCACTCAGCTGTGGCTACTGTGCGTGTCCCGGGGCTCTGTGCAGGGTTTTTATGCGCCCCGGAGCCCCAGCGAAGAAATATGAACTCAGATGTGTTTGTTTATTTAATATCACGCTTCTATTACGCTTAATATCACGTAATTTCTTTACGAGCCAGCTGGGGAAAATCAGAAAGATGCTGCAGCCCGGGAGATCAAAGAAACAATCATAAATTCGGCGCCGCCTCTCCTCCGTGCCCTGTGGTCGAACCACTAGACCCCACTGTCCTCCTGGAATAGGGGAGACAACCCAGAAATCCTGGCTCCCAGCCCCCCGCTCTAACCACTAGACCCTACTCCCCTACCAGAGCCAGGAGTAGAACCCAGGAGTCCTTGCCCACGGCAGGGTGCAGTAGGCTAGTGGGGGGACACCACACCCGCTCAAGGACGTACTAGTTCACACCTCCCGCAAGGCACGAGGAAGTAACGATTGCATCTCTCATCCTTTCTGCGTGGATTTCCGAGGAGAGGGTCCGGTGGGGTTTCCTGGGGCGCAGCCACAGACACAATTTAACCAGCTGCCTGGGCTACAGAAAACTCACTCCCCAGCCAGGACGCAGGAGAACCAGCCACCAGCTCTTCCCTGACACATCACCTGGGGTGGCTCCAACCCCGGACACCTGGGTTCCAGCCCTTCTGCAGGCTCCCAGCGCACTGGCTGCTGGAGAAGAGGTGAGGATGGGCTCTCTAGCTGCCTGGGTTGGGGCTCATCTGGAGGGGAGTGGGGACCAGTGGTTAGGACAGGAGGGGGTTGGGAGCCTTGATTCACTGACCCAGGAAGAGGATTTGGTTAGAGAAAGCAGGACCCGCACTGGGAGGTGAGTGGGGTCTACTGGTTAAAGCGACGGGTCAGGACTCCTGGGTTCGGTTCCCAGCCCTGACCAGTATGCATTTGCCTTTACCAGTCATGCCCAGGCCGCTGTGCACAATTTAATTTTGTTTTTGCAAAATTAAAAAACAAACAAGCAACAAAGTAAAAGGGAGATTTCTGGCTCAGCTGACCACGGGATTCTAGCCCCAGTGTGGGAGAGGAGTGGAGTGGTTAGAACAGTGGGGGCTGGGAGTCAGGACTCCTGGGTTCTAGCTCTGGCCGGGAGTGGGGTCTAGTTGTTAGAGTAGGGGGCAGTGAGTCAGGACTCCTGGGGTCCAGTCCCAGATTGGGGGGAGTACAGTCTAATCATAGAAGATTAGGGTTGGAATGCACCTCAGGAGGTCATCTAGTCCAACCCCCTGCTCAAAGCAGGACCAATTCCCAACTAAATCATCCCAGCCAACCTCATCAGATTTCTTTTGGCCCAATCCTCTAATTTGTCTAGGTCCTTCTGTATGCTATCCCTACCCTCCAGCGTATCTACCACTCCTTCCAGTTTAGTGTCATCTGCAAATTTGCTGAGGGTGCAGTCCACGCCATCCTCCAGATCATTAATGAAGATATTGAACAAAACCAGCCCCAGGACCAACCCTTGGGGCACTCCGCTTGAAACCGGCTGCCAACTAGACATGGAGCCGTTGATCACTACCCGTTGAGCCCGACGATCTAGCCAGCTTTCTATCCACCTTATAGTCCATTCATCCAGCCCATACTTCTTCAACTTGCCAGCAAGAATACTGTGGGAGACCGTAATGGTTACAGCAGGGGGCTGGGGGGATCCAGGACACCTGGGTTCTTCCCCCAGCATGGCCATCTCCTCTCCCTGCTCTGACTCTCTGTTCTTCCACCGGTAAAATGAGGGTGAAGATTTATGACCTACTTTTGCAACGTACTTGCTCATCACCAGGCAATCAGGGCTGTATGAAGCTGACCGGGGGTGTGTGGAAATTTGTCTAGCTCAGCTGAGTAAGCATATGGTGGGGACAGGGAGAGGGGAACCCCGAGATGGGAGAACACAACAATCCACATACGGGGGGCACCCAGCACTGGGATGGGGAGGTGCCAGTCAGGATGTGGGGCGTGGTCATTAAATCCCCCCAGCAGTGGCTCCATTACCAAGGGTTCTGGGAACGGAACCATCAGGTCGATCCACTCGCGGTTCCATGTCCTGCCACCACATCTCAGCAGCGAGACAGGCTGGGAGGGAAAGTGGGTTTCCCTTCCATTAGGGAGAGCGGAGGAACTGACGGTTTCTAACTGCAGGAGGGCACGACTCTTGGAGAGATGTGCTGGCTGGCGCATACACCCAGCCCTGTTCCTAGAACCCAGGAACCCTGGCTCCCAGCCCCCTGCTCTGATCACTAGACCCCACTCCCCACCCAGAATCAGGGATAGAACCCAGGAGTCCTGGCTCCCAGCCCCCTTCTCTAACCCACTAGACTGCCCCCCTGCAATTGGTAGGGGAGCGAGGGACTGGTCGGGCTCAGACACTGGTTTATTTTACGGGAGAGGCTTATTAACTTCGCTTTAATGAGGCTATTTAACGATCGATCCCCACAGCTAGGAGGCGGGAGTAGAGCTACATGTACCCTGGGGAAGGAGGGGCCCATCGCGGCTTGGCGTGAGGGCGCCCACAGCCTGTCTGGCGCACGGGTGCAGGATGCCCTGGCCCTGGGAAAGCTGGTCGGCTGGTCTTCAGAGTCACCGGGGAATGGCTCAGTGGGTAGAGGGGGGAGCCAGGACTCCTGGGTTCTCTCCTTAGGGAGGGGAGTGGAGTCTAGTGGGTTGAGTGGAGCTGAAAGATCAAGAATCCTGGGTTGTATTTCCTAGTTCTGTGCATTGACTCCTTATCCCTTATTTTAAACAAAAAACATCACCCCTGAGAACCAGCGATAGAACCCAGGAGTCCTGGCTCCCAGCACCCCCCACTCTAATCCACTAGACCTCACTCCCCTCCCAGAGGTGGGGATAGAACCGAGGAGTCTTGGTCCCAGAACCCTCCCCCTACCCCCGCTCTGACCACTAGACTCCACTTTGATAATATTTATGAAAATTTCCCTGAGTAACAACCGCTTCCATGTTGTCCGAGCTGCCCGCTTGGCCCCCACCCCACCACAGCCATTCCCTGTGTGTTTGCTTACACGATTTCATGCATCCCAGGTCCTCCGATCTCTCTGGCGCTGCCCCCCCCCCCAATCTGTTCCTGCCCCTGGCTAAACAGGAAACTGAGCTAAATAAATACGGGAACCAGCTACATAAATTCCAGCCATATGTCTAGTGTCAGCGAATGGAACAAGAGCCCGGAGGTTACTCGCATGGCTACGGGTAAGGAGGGATGTAAGCCAGGACCCCTGGGTTCTATCCACATGTTTGGGAGGGGAGTGGGATCTAGTGGGTTAGGGCAGGGGGGCTGGAGCCAGTACTCCTGGGGTCTAGCCCCATGCCTAGCAGGGTGTGACGGATGTGACAGGTTCCTCCCCCCTGGGATGCCACCTGGAAATGGGGTACCACTGAGCCCCCTGACCCACCAGCGTGTGCTCCCTCTCACACTGTACTGCTGTGACAAGCTACAAAGCCCTCCAGCCTGCACGTTCACCAGCATTCACACAGGTAGGGACACACCCAGCTGCTCAGGCACGCACCCTCTCTGGAGTATAAACCCAAAATTATACAATCTTGCGCTGCACAGCGAACTGTACAGCGTCAGCTCATCAAATTCGCCCCCTCCCTCAATGTGGAGAGGAATATTCAACAACCTTTGCCCCTGAGCCATGATTCCCCTACACTGGTTTAGATAACGCAAAAATAAGTTTATTGACTACAAAAGATAGATTTGAAGTGATTATAAGGAATATCAACAGATTACGTTGCAAATAAACAAAAAAACGCAAACTAAGCTTAATATACTTAATAGATTGGATATGAGTAGCAGATTCTCACCCTAAGAGATGATACAAGCAGGATGCAGATTCTAAACAGACAAGCTACTCTTGCTTTACAGCTTGGAATCCCCAGGCGTTTCCTTCACAGGCTAGAAATCCCTTTAGCCTGGGTCCAGCACTTCCCCCAGTTCAGTCTTTGTTCCTCAGGTGTTTCCAGGAGTCTTCGTGTGTGGGGAGTGAAGAACAATGGATGATGTCACTCCCTGCCTTATATAGCTTTTGCATATGGTGGGAACCCTTTGTTCCCAAAGCTTGGTTCCCAAGCCAGTCTGTGTAAAAATAATGACATCCCGCGATGGAGTCTTGAGACATGTGGTCTGATCACATGGCCTTGTAGAGTCATAGCAGCCATTACTCAGAGGCTGTTTGGAGAGTTCTCAGGAAGGCTCATCACCAGGTGGGAGCTAAGCTTCTCCTAAGGCCTATTGTTTTTTCCTAATGGCCCATTTCCCTGAACAGACCAGGGCCATATGCGGCTCTGCAGAAGTTAATATGCGGCTCCTTGTTTAGGCATCGACTCATGGGCTGGTGCTACAGGCGCCAACTTTCCAATATGCCGGCGGGGGGTGCTCACTGCTCAACCCCTGGCTCTGCCACAGGGCCGGCCCCCATTCCACCCCTTCCCGCCCCCTCCCCTGAGCCTGCCGTGCCCTCGCTTCTCCCCCCCCTCTACAGAGCCTCCTGCACGCCATGAAACAGCTAATTGGGAGGTGTGGGGAGGGATGGGGAGGCGCTGATCGGCAGGGCTGCCGATGGGCAGGAGGCGCTTGGAGGTGTGGGGGGGGGGGAGCTGATGGGGGGCTGCTGATGTATTACTGTGGCTCTTTGGCAATGTACATTGGTATGTTCTGGCTCGTTCTCAGGCTCCAGTTGGCCACCCCTGATCTAGACTGAAAGCATCTTTCCTAGTGGGTGTTACCCAGGTGTAACTACATATGAAATACAGATCATACAATCATAGAATATCAGGGTTGGAAGAGACCTCAGGAGGTCATCTAGTCCAACCCCCTGCTCAAAGCAGGACAGATCCCCAACTAAATCATCCCAGCCAGGGCTTTCTCAAGCCTGACCTTAAAAACCTCTAAGGAAGGAGATTCCTCCACCTCCTTAGGTAACCCATTCCAGTGCTTCATCACTCTCCTAGTGAAAAAGCTTTTCCTAATATCC